>CAWUFW010002985.1:1800000-1972484 GCA_963921515.1 Calotriton arnoldi | reverse complement strand
AAGTGACGTCACCTACCTGGTGGATTTGCAGGCTCCAAGGAACCCTTTGAGGGTCCTTCACGTGAACCGCCTCAAGCCCCACTTCGAGAGGTCCGAAGTGAGTATGCTCTTGGCGACAGATGATGGGGTGGAAGAGGAGAGTGAGCCTCTCCCTGACCTCCTGTCTACCAAGGAGCATGATGGGTCAGTAGAGGGTGTGATCCTCTCCCCTACTCTGACTCAGGAGCAGCAGGGGGACTGTCGCCAGTTGTTGGGACAGTTCGCCCCACTGTTCTCTCTGACCCCCGGTGTTACTCACTGGTGTACCCATGACGTAGACACTGGTGACAGCCATCCTGTGAAGCACAAGATTTACAGGTTGATTGACCGGGTCAGAGCCAGCATCAAGGAGGAGGTCTCTAAGATGTTGGCGTTAGGGGTGATTGAGCCCTCCCACAGTCCTTGGGCCAGCCCAGTGGTCTTGGTCCCAAAGGCTGCGGCGCCCGGTGCCACTCCAGAACTCCGGTTTTGTGTGGACTACCGTGGGCTCAATGCCGTCACCAGGACTGACGCGCACCCCATCCCCAGAGCTGATGAGCTCATTGATCGGTTGGGAGCTGCCCGGTTCCTCAGCACGTTTGATTTGACGTCTGGGTACTGGCAGATTGCCTTAACCGATGGGGCCAAGGAGAGATCAGCATTCTCAACCCCAGAAGGTCATTACCAATTCCGGGTGATGCCCTTTGGGTTGAAGAATGACCCTGCCACCTTTCAGAGGTTGGTCAATCAGGTGTTGGCCGGGCTGGAGGATTTCAGTGCCGCCTACCTGGATGACATTGCTGTGTTCAGTTCCAGCTGGGAAGAACACGTACAGCACCTTGAGAAAGTGTTGAGGGCTCTGCAAGGTGCAGGCCTCACGATCAAGGCCAGTAAGTGCTAGATCGGGCAGGGTTCTGTGGTGTACTTGGGACACCAGGTAGGAAGCGGCCAGGTGGCGCCCCTACAACCCAAGATTGACACCATTCTGGCTTGGGAACCCCCCAAGACCCAGACAGAGGTGAGAGCCTTCTTAGGTCTCACCGGTTATGATAGGAGATTTGTTAAGGGCTATGGCACCATTGTTGCCCCCTTAACAGAGCTGACCTCTAAGAGGCAGCCCAGGAAAGTGATCTGGACTGAGTCCTGCCAGAAAGCTTTTGATGCCCTGAAGGCAGCCATGTGCACGGCGCCCGTGCTCAAGGCACCTGACTTCTCCAAAGAATTTGTCGTGCAGACTGACGCTTCAGAGCATGGTGTGGGAGCGGTGCTCTCACAACTGAACGAAGAGGGCCTGGATCAGCCTGTAGTCTTCCTTAGCAGGAGACTACTTCCCAGGGAACAGAGGTGGAGTGCCATAGAAAGGAAGCTTTTGCTGTGGTCTGGGCGCTGAAGAAGTTGAGACCATACCTGTTTGGGACTCACTTCCGGGTTCAGACAGACCACAGGCCCCTCAGATGGTTGATGCAAATGAGGGGTGAGAATCCAAAACTGCTGAGGTGGTCCATCTCCCTACAGGGAATGGACTTTACGGTGGAACACCGTCCTGGTACAGAACACGCCAACGCAGATGGTCTGTCCAGGTTCTTCCGCCTTAGTGAAGAGAACTCCAATGGGGTTGGGTAGTTCTCCCTACTTTCAGCTGGAGGGGACATGTGTTAGACTTGGCATCTTTTGGCGTGTTTCCCTGACTTTTTGCTTTCTGACCTCCCGGTTTTGACTCTGTTTTTGCTGGTGTAATGATTCTGCGCACTTTCCTCACTGCTGTCCAGTGGGAAAGTGCAAGTGCTCCTGTATAAAATGTGTTATGGATTGGTGTTTCCATGATTGGCCTATTTGGTTTATGTGTCAGTCCCTTGTAAAGTGCACTGCGAGTGCCAGGGCCTATAGACCAAATGCTGTTGGTGGGCTGCAGCACTGGATTGTGCCACCCACGCAAACAGCCCGTAAAGTGTAACTCGGGCCTGCCATCGCAGAGCCTGTGCGCAGCCTGGGGCTGCCATGTCGACTTGGCAAGTGCACACACTTGCAAGTCCCTAAACCTTCCCTTTGCTACATGTTAGTCACCCCTAAGGTAGGCCCAAGGTACCCCTGTGGGCAGGGTGCGGTGTATGCGAAAGGTAGGACATGCCCGGGTGTGTGCGGCATGTCCTGATAGTGAATTACAGCCTAGTTCGTTTTCACTATTGCAAGGCTACCTGTTCCCCTAGGCCAGAACGGGCAGTTTTGATTATTACAGCTTATAATCCTAACTGACCCCGGGAACATGGTAGAAATTCGAGTTTAGTATGCCTGGACTCAGAATGATAAAATGCATCTTTTAGTGAAGTTGGTTTTAACATTCTGTGTTTGAAAATACCACTTTTAGAAAGTGGGTATTTTCTTGTCTAACCATCCAAGCCTGCCTCTGCGAGGTTGTGTATTCCTTGTCTGGAGTGTGAGTGACAGGGGCTGGGGGATGCCAGGAGACAGGGTGAGTCAGCACAGGGCTGAATAGCAAGATCTACATGTAGATGGGTGGGAGGGGTCGCACCTGGGCCCTGAATAGGACAGTGCCTTCCCTCCACAATGCTGGCTCCACCTCCTGTGGTGCGTCTGATGTCCCTGGCCTACTCACTGAAAGAAGGGACGGAGACTTGTCAACAAAGTGCTCCAGAACTGGTTTAGACTAGGCAAAGGCCTCTCTGCCTTCAGAGAACAAAGGAATTTGGGATATAAATATTGGGGCCCTGACCCCATGAATTTAGATCTCGCTGGAATCAAGGAACCTGCCAAGACGAAGAGCTGCCAGGAGGAGTACTGCCCCTTTGCTGTGTTGTTGCTTTGTTGGGTTGGCCTGCAGCTGCTGCTTCTGCCTTGGGCAGTGAAAGGACTGGACTGAACTTTCTACAAACTTGTGCTGAGTATCTCCAAGGGCCTGAAACCGAGCTGGCCTCCTGTTAAGAAGTCTCAGGGACTACAAAGACTTCACAAGCCTCTGGGTACCGCTTCTGGAACACTGTTTCAGTTGCCACAGAGGAAGGGAACTGCAACCGACTCCGTCAACAGAATCCATCCCTGGCCGGTGACCTGTTTGCACCGCAGACCGCATCGCCCCGCTTCGCATCGCAACCCTGGTCTCACCGTGGGCGACGTCCGACGCCGCCAACATCGAGCCGCTGCTTGCACCGTGACCTGTGGGCACCGCAGTTCGCATCGCATCGTTTCACTGAACCAACCTGACCCGACCGACGAGGTCGCTGCAGCTGGCTCAAGAGTCGTGACCGCACCGCATTTGGGGCACCGCTCGCACGTCTGCGACGCACCGCTCCGACTCGCACCGCTGTCCGACGCCAGCTCCCGCACTCCGGCTGGTCGCCTGCATCGCAATCTGTCAGCACCGCATCGAGCATCGTCTCACCCTGCATCGCACGCCTTGGACTCACCGACTCCGTCTGCACGACGCTCATCGAGCCGCTGCCTGCACCGCATCGAGGGACACCGCACCTTGCACCGCTCCGTCTTGCACCGCAACCACGACGAACGCCGACCGGCTCGTACACTCCGTACCAGCCACAATGAGAAAGGTACTGTAACCGAGTCTGTTAACGACTCTGCTGGCCCGTATCGACGCGGTCGGCTGGAACTGTTAGACTCTGTGGTTTTCAGCATCACGGTAGGCTCGGACGGAGCTACCGACTCGTACGAACTTTGCTTTTGTGCTATTCCTGCAAAGAAGAAGTTACCGTATCAAGCATTCATTTTTAAAGTATAGTATTGTGGATTTTTGTCGTAATTGGTCTTGTCTTGAGTATATAAAATATTGGTTATTTTTCTAAACTGGTGTGGTGTCCGTTTGTAGTGCTTACACTGTATTACTGTTGGTTATGTGCAAATGCTTTACACACTGCCTCTGAATTAAGCCTGACTGCTCGTGCCAAGCTACCACGAGGGTGAGCAGGGGTTACTTCACGAGTGTAACACCCTTACCCTGACTAGGAAGAAGGGTCCCTACTTGGACAAAGGTGCAAGCCCTTGCCAACTAGAGATCCCATTTCTAACACTTGTGCTGCTGTGAAGTGGAGGGCCCATTGCAAAGGTTGACTGGTCACCTTTCTCACTGCTGCAGTTGTATGTTCCACTGGTACTAATAAGGGAACATCTTTGCAGAGACTGTTAGCATGTGTAAAATGTCAAAATAATAAAGTATCAGAAAATTTACCGCACCACTAATACCAGTGTAGGGTGTCAGCGCATTTACATCACACATAATACACAGAGACAATCAATCATACGTGTGTAAATCACTGTATAGGAAATGTTACATAAGACAAAGGACTACAAGGTGTAGGAGTCACATGACAACCATACTAGTAGGCAGCATAGTTTAATAGTGATTGGTCTGGAGAAACACAAACTCAGAATTTAAAACGTAATACCATGGTTGGGGGTTCTCTTTAATAACCAGAATTGATTTCTACCCAAATGAACCCTTTTTTGCAACATTAGGATAATCAAAGACTGGGGAAAAAACCATAACGCTCTAATTTATACCTTGCAGTTTGCATGCTGCTCTTACATGACAGTTAATAGCTCACTGTTCTATGTTAGGATTTTAACTTATTAACTGCAAGTAACAATAGGGTCTCTCTGACAAAAGCAGTAACCCACTGACCTTTTTACATTATGTGCACTTTGTGATCTGCATGTTACATGTTCTTTGCAGTGGGCACATTAACCCTCTGCGCTTCCTTTCTATGAGTCAAAACGTCCACTAGACAAAACAGCATTTCTCTAAGAACATTCATCACTAGTTATCATGACATTTTTATTGTTGCCGAAAATTGTTGGAGGCCAGGAAGGAGACAGCAAGTGCTTTTAAAACCATATTATACTTGCAAACACAACGCCCCACCTGAAGTCAGTGCCACCCGCGGTCCGTGCACGTAACAGCGGTGGGGCCGGGTAGGGGGGTTTCGAGGATGATGCTGAAGGAAAATTAATTATTTAATTTTCCCTCAGCATCGTCCCTTGAAATCCCCCCTTACCCGGCCCCTCTGCCCCACTGCTGTTAGCTGCACGGATCGTGGGTGGTCAGCGCCTGGTGCGGTCGCACTGCCCTAGAGCCACCCTGCTCAAGGGTCCCGTGACCTCAGTGACAGAGTCACTGTCACTCTATGGTGTGCTGCTTCATAGGACTGCCTGCAAGACTGGAGGTGAACTTCAGTATGGATTGTGGCAGACAGGTCTTCAAGGTTAACCCACACATGCCACTGCTAGGGTCCACCTGCTGGTGCTAAGACACCAGGACTTTTAAGATCTTGCGGGGCCTTCTAAGGTCTAGCATGGGAATGTGCTCCCTCAGCGGGAGTGGTCTGGTGGACTGGTCATGAAGGCTGAACCTGGTTCCCCAGTTCCGAATTCTGCAGCTCTGACCATAGTACCACATCCTCTCCCCCACTGAACACCATACTGCCCCACTGAGAGAAACTTGCACTGCACTGACCCGCTATAAACACCTGGATGTGACTCAATTCAAATTACGCACAAGACAAGAGCAATATGTTGCCTAAAAAAAATTGACAACATCCTAGAAAAAGCAAACACTCATAAGAATGCAAGATTAAGTAAAGCACATGAAATGTAAGCAGGAACAACATGGTTCCCTTTTTCCTTTTACACTCATTATTCAGAAATTAGTGAGTGCTTTTGCCCGAAAAGGTAAGGCCAAGACTACAGAGCCCAGAAGGGACCCGTTTCAATGCCCATTGCTTATATCCTTACAAAATGAAAGCAGTCTGGTTTAAAAAGACCACATTCGTGAACACACAGCCGCTGTACACATTTTGTTTTCCAATTCACCCATCAAGCAGGTATTTCAGTACCTCCAGGAATAGTGCACTTTCCCACCCCGGGAAAGCAATGTTGCTCAAAGAGCGACTAGAAAACAAAAGTAGCGCTTCACTGGCAAACACTGTAAAGTGGCGCTAATGTGTTTAGGTGTGAATACATCAATCTGGCCACCATGCAACCACTCTGTCTTGCTTTAGCTAGTTACTTTTCATATTTTGAATGTTTTAGTTCTCTCCACTCCGAGGCTGCACTTAGAAATTGAAAAAAGTCAGAAAAAGACGACGTTTCCAGCGAAAGTGTTTTTCTTTTTTGGATCCATTTCACAGGGGAGCAAATAAACGAAAGGAGGGAAGAGAAGGTAATACCTGTTTCTAAAAGTCTCTGTTTTCACCATCCCACGCTGGCACCACGATGACGTTGCTCCTGCGCTGAAAAAAGAGAAGGGAAATCCTGAGAGAAAATGGCTCTCTTAAAGGATTTCCCTTCCTCCAACAACGCTCACCTGGCATGACGTCATGCCGTCGTGCCGTGACCTCCACTACTCAGTGAGGAAACTGAACCCTCACTGCAGTCCAGAAAAAAAAAAAGGACTACCTTTGCCAGCCGCGAAAATAGAGCCCGATAGAGACCCGTTTCGAGGGCCCCAAAAAAAAACTGCCGGTGCTCAGACCCGGACAGACCCGGCCCACTTAAAGCCCTGGGCCCAGGGCCCACAACACCACATTGGGGTCGAGCGGGTCTGAGCACGCGTGCATGCTGGCCGCCGCTCTGATGTTTGTCGTAAGGGGGGGGGAGTAGCCAGAGCATGAGGCACCCCCACACCTGCTGCCAGCGTGACAGTAATTGAGTGCTGTGAAAGGGGGACAGGTGTCGCCGCAGCACCGATCTCGAGGTACCTGCACACTGCTGACTTGCGCTGCCAGAAGTGGAGCGCACATGCTGCATCGCCTCTACTGCTCGCCTGAAGAAGGAGACTAAGCAGCGCTGTCGGAGGAGGCCTACAGCGAGGTGCAATACTGAGGTGCCTGCAGCCCCCAGAAGTGAGTAGTGCACCCCACAAACAGTGTTCCTGCAGTCCCCACGAAAGGTGACACACCTGCAGCGGTATGAAGCTGCTGCACCACTGAGCGCTTTGCGTGCGGTGGCGCCGGCCGGGTTAGTACCAAAGAAAACCTGACACGCATGCCGCCCTGCAGACCGGCCACCCCTGAGCAGGGCCGCAGACTCGACAGATGAGCCTCCGCCTGCGCGCTGGCTGACCCGGCCGACCGGCATTATTAAAGAAGCAGCAGCATAACTAGGCAGGTGAGCACCCACCTCATAGAGAGAGGAGCCTCCATTGGCTAATGCTGCCACACCAGACACCGTTGCTCTGCCCATCCTGCGTGCGCTCCACAGGGCACTCCCAGAGGCACCAAGTCAGGCGGCACTATGCGGTACAGAGCCGGTGACCGCAGCGCCACCCAGCATCAGTTCGCTGCACCATGCCCTGAACCAAGAGGCAGAACAAGCAGCCTGTGAGTCTAGCTCCAGGAAGAGGCTGCCCTGCTCACAGGCACCAGCGCTCCATAACACGGTCCGCAGAGGTCATACCTGCACCAAAGCAGCACACAGCCAGGTACCTGCATATTCCAGACAGTGGAGGCCTGCAGTTTCCAGGAAAGACTGCTGGGTGCCTGTGAACTTAAACACTGCACTGCAACTAGTGGTGGTGTGATGCACCACACCCAGCTACAAATACATTAGGCAAGCCCAACAGGGCAAAGACTTTGAAAAGCACATACCGAATCAGAGAGGCCCAGACAGGAAGCTCCCAGGTCACGTCTCCACCCAAAGGAAGCAGCCACACAAACTCACCTAGTGCAGAAACAGATCCCCGCTGCCTACACTGCAAAGCACACTGTGCTGCTTCCATCAGGGAGCATCACCCCTGCACCTGCCTGCACATCGCCCACAGGAGAGCAGCATGGCCTGCAAGTGAATACAGCTGCAGCACCACGTGAAATGTGGCTGCAGCGCCACCTAGTGACAAACCCTGTCAAAGCAGCAGAAACAGCCGGCAACACTGGGAAGGCTGCTGCACCCTACTGCTAAAGTAAAGAGAGAGGCACCTCCATGCCTGTCCATGTAGAACACACCTATGAGCACTGCAAGGCCCTGATGATTATCGAGGTGGAGAAAGAAAAGCCTGCAGTGGTTCCGCCCCAGGCAGTAGGAAGAGACATTGTAGCGTGGAGGATAGTGCTGCCCCATCATAGATGTGTTAAGCCTCAGGACACATCAGCTGCCCTCTGCACATCACAAGGGAGTAGCAAGACGTCCTCGGAGAACTGCCGGCACGTGAGGCCGCCATGTGCCAGAGATGCAGCCAGTAGAGGGAAGAAAAGCCCCACAGTACTCCAAAGACTACATTCCAAACAGCCAAAGCCAAAAGACTGATAAAAGAGAGCGCAGCACGCCCCTGTGGACTTCCTAGGCGGCTGAGGGGGAGAGACTGAACTCCTGTTAAAAGAGCCCCAAAAAGCTCAAAGCTCCCCAGCCAAGGAACCTGCCAAAAGTCCAAGGAAGGCAAGAGGACCGAAAGCAGCCAAGCCCCATAAAGGAACAAGGAGAACGTGCGCTTTGCGCGAAACCACATCTTCACTGCTCCAGCGAAGCCCTGCAGTGGGCCAAAGACAGCACAGAGTGTCCTTCCTCACACTGCCTCAAGACGGAGTTGCCAATGACCCAAAACAGGCAAGAGGAGAGTCACACACTCCACGTGGCAAGCTGCAATTGCACCATGTGCTCCAACAACAGGCGACCCGTGGCCGGACGCCACATCGCACCGCAAGCAAGGAGCACTTCACTCGAAGTGATCGACCCCGCCAAGCATGCCTGAACAGAGGCAGGATCAAGCGCCATGACAGCGCAGCCTCGAGGCGCAAGCACGATGCCCTCGAGCATAGTGGTAACCTGACATCCTAGCACAGGAGCACCGCGAAAACCCCTGAAGAGGGGGAAGGGGCCTGCAAGAGGTCCTCAAAGAGAAGAGGCACGTCCCACCAACAGGACAGACCTGCGGCAGGTCAGCAGCAAAGTAAAGACCGTCCCAAGAACCAGCGAGATGGCCATGTGGCGCAAACATGAGACATGTGGCAGGACGCCACATCCAAGTGAGGAACCTGGTCGGAAGGAGGAGAAGAGCGTGGCTGGATGCCACTCAGCGAAGGAGATGAGCGTGGCAGGACGCTACTCCACCAAGGAGGAAAGAAGAGTGGCACAGCGCCACAAGGCAAACAACCACCACAGGGGCGCAAGATTGAAAAGGAGAAGAGCGACAGGACAGAGGACTCATGCCAGCACTGGAGAATGTGTTCATCAGCACAAGCCAGCCACCGGGGTGCAGGGACGTCACTGGAGACAGCTTCGCGGGAGGACCAACCGTAAGCCGCTAGCAAGCGCAATCTGCGTCCAAGCCCCACGCTTCACAGTGCGACCATCCACTCACCTGTCACCGGCTGCTTGGCATCAATGGCATCACGTCTAATAAGTGCACCTGCCAGAAGATAACCGTAAGTGGCCACAAAGTCCCTCCAGTCCTCCTCACTCCACGAAGTCACCTACAGCAAGAGATCGCCTCCTGTTTGTCCAAGTGTAAAATAAACAAATATCACCATGTTCATCATCCAGGTGCATCATCACCAAGAACATCGAAGGAGCATTGCACCATCAGTGTGGATCCAAACACTCAAGACATCCGGAGGTCAACAAGGCACTCCTGGCACCATGGGAGGCTAGCCACCCAGGAACCTTCTGTGTGCCCCCATAAACCTGACGCCTGCCGAAGAAGAGCATACCCGACCATTAGGCTATCCACCCTTGGGGTTACACGAGGCTTGGCCGTGGCCCTGTTGGGAGTTCTGCAGAGACCCCTTAGCACGGCCTACGAGAGGCCCGCACAGCCCACCATCTGGCCATAATAACGTTTCGGTAGGCTTTTCTGGTGTACCGGTTGTGAGCCCCATTTCCAAACCTCTTACCCTGACTATAGGTCCTTTTACTGTTGATTCGCCATTTTTGTTGACATCTCATTGCGGGGAAAATTTGATGGGTTTGGATTTGTTAAAGAAGTTGCATGCCACTATTTACTGTTCCCCGGATGGTGTTAACATGACGATGGGTCCGAATGTGGTCTGCACTAAGCAGTGTCTGTCTAAAGATGTGCCCCTCCCTGCTGAATTTAAGGATGTGCCGCCCACGTTGTGGGCAACGGGTGACACGGATGTAGGACTCTTACAGATACCCCCAGTTTCCATTAAAGTTAAAGACAATGCTATTTCGTCTCGTATTCCCCAGTATAAAACCGCAAGCTGGGGAGTGAGTTCTATTGCAGATTATACAGGACATGATTCAGTCAGGTGTTGTTGAAGAGACGACTGCGAATGTGTGTAATAGCCCTATTCTTCCCATTCATAAGAGGGCACCTTCGGGCTCCTCTGATGATCATCCCGATGTTTATTGTTTTGTGATTGACTTGCGCGAAGTTAATAAGATTGTAGTTCCTCAGTTCCCAGTGGTCCCTGACATTACTGCCCTTCTGATGATGATTCCTTCCTCTGCCAAATTCTTTTCTGTCATTGGTCTGAAAAATGCATTCTTTAGTATTCCGATCCATCCAGACAGCAGGCATTTGTTCGGTTTTACACTAGCTGGCAGAAGCTTTAGATTCTGTCGAGCTCCTCAGGGCTACACTGAGAGCCCTAGTATATATAGCCATGCTTTAAAAGCCAATTGGACTCCCTTACGCTTCCCTCAGGTAATGTATTGCTCCAATATGTAGATGACCTTCTCATTGCTTCTGACACTGAAAAGGGTTGCAAAGACAGCACAGTAAATTGTTGTTGCATTTGGCACACCATGGACATAAAGTGTCCCTTTCAGAATTTCAATATTGTCGACAGGAGGTCACCTATTTAGGTCACCTACTGTCGAAGGAGGGTAGAAGGTTGACCCCTGAATGCATCAGTGCCATTGTTAAAATGCCTATCCCTAAAACTCAGAGGGATGTGCGCGCTTTTATTGGCTTTACCTCCTACTGTCGCCAATGGATTCCTAACTACTCGTTACTAACAAAGCCTTTGCTGGCATTAACCACTAAAGATGTGCATGAACCCTTGCCCTGGACGCCTGCATGTCAGCAGTCTTTTGAGCAATTCAAAGTTGCGCTTTGCTCTGCACCTGTGCTTGGTATGCCTGACTACACGAAGCCGTTCATGCTGTACGTACACGAGACGGCCGGTTGTGCGCTCTCTGTTTTAACACAGGCCTTTGGAGGTAAGCAACGGCCGTGTGCTTATTTTTCTGCTCTTCTTGACCCTGTCGCAAGAGCCCTCTCGAGCTGTCTAAGAGTGGTCACGGCAGTGGCCGTCTCTTTAAGGCAATCGGCTGCACTCGTACTTGATACTTACCTTACAGTCATGGTATCCCATGCTGTTGATAGACGTTTGAATAAGACCAAGACGCAGCACCTCACCAGTGCACGTCTGACCGGTTATGAGTTGACCCTCTTTGCACCACATGTCACGGTTAAAAGAGATGTGCCACTCTAAACCCAGCCATGTTACTACCCCTCCCCTCTGAGAGTGAGGAAATTGACATACATGATTGTATTTTCCGAATCGAGGAAGAGATGAAGGGAAGGGTAGACCTGACTGATGTTCCCTTATCTGACCCCCAAGGGGAACTATATGTCGATGGCTCTTGTTTTAAGTTACCAGATGGCACTACAACTGCTGCATAAGCGATCACAACACTGCACACGGTAGTTGAGACGTCACAAGTTCCCTATCAGTCGGCCCAAGCTGCAGAGCTCGTTGCCCTTATTCAAGCCTGCGAGTTGAGTGAGGGACTGGCTGTCAATATCTATACTGACAGTCAATACGCATTTGGAGTCGTCCATAATTTTGGACAGCTCTGGGCAGAGAGGGGATTTCTCACCTCCCATGGAGTGAAAATACAACATGGCCCCCTTATACATAGGCTTTTGTCGGCTTTGACACTCCCCAAGAAATTGGCGATAGTAAAGTGCAGCGCTCACAAGGCAATTACTGACAATGTGGGTAAATGGAATGCATTTGCAGACCAGACAGCTAAGGAGGCAGCCCGAATGAAGATGAAAAGGATGTTTGTAGCAGGTCCCGCTAGGTGGGTGCCCGAGGTCACTATGTTTGAGGATATGCTTGAAAATGTTAAGGAAATACAGAGTGAGGCAACGATCGAGGAATTAGCAGAATGGCAGGAAAGCACAGCACGTTTGGATGAGAAAGGGTGCTGGATGGATAAGTCAGGGAAACAGAGATGGATGTTACCAAATGCATACGTTCTTCCCATAGTCACTATGGCGCACGGGCCAGCTCATATCAGTGCAAAAGGTATTTGTAAATTGCTAGATCCTGTATGGCAAAATGATAATATCCCAAAGACTGCCGCCCATTTGGTCAAATACTGCATGGTGTGTATGATGCATAATCCGGGAAGAGGTACCCCTACACCACCTGGTAATTTTGCACGCCCCACTTTCTCTTTTGAGGTCCTCCAAATAGATTATATAGAGATGGATCGAGTCAACAATTTGAAATATGTGTTAGTGGTTGTTTGTGGGTTCAGTAAATGGGTTGAGGCTTACCCCATGAAAGAAAATACGGCCATAGCGACTGCAAAGGTACTCCTAAAGGAGTTCTGTCCTCGCTTCGGCTTGCCCCGTTTGATTTGGAGTGACAATGGAAGTCACTTCAATGCTAAAGTGATTCAGTTGGTGTGTGGGGGACTACATATCAAACAGAAATGTCATGCTGCACATCACCCCCAGTCAGAAGGTTTGGTTGAGAAGTACAATGGTACTCTCAAACTGAAATTGGGAAAGATCCAGGAGAGCACAGGGTTGCAGTGGCCAGATGCTTTACCATTAGCCCTTTTGTCCACAAGAGCTACGGCGCGCTCTAGGACAGGACTGTCACCCTACGAGGTCGTGTTTGGCCGCCCGGCAAATGTCTGGGACGTCCCGCATCCTCGTAGGTTCTCTGAAATTGAATATCCTCTGTTAGTGGACTATCTGTATGAGTTAACTAAAAGTCTGCGTTCTATTCACCAACAGATCCAGGATTCACTCCCACCAGTACCCGAGGGGCCAGGACATGACATTCAGCCTAGAGACTTTGTGCTCGTGCAGAATTTTTAGTGACAAAGGAGCCTAGAGCCGAGGTGGAAGGAGCCAGTCCAGGTGTTCCTTGCCACCCGCACCGCCGTGAAGGTCACAGGCTGAAAGAATTGGATTCATTGCCAGCACTGCCGCAAAGTGCCTCTTCCTTTACCCTACGATCAGTGGGTCCGTGAGGGCATCGGGGACTTCGAGTGTGAGAAAGTCCCGCACTTCATTCCCTTTTCGGACGCCCAACTCACGTGGACCCAAACAGAGGCTTAGAACGATGAGATCCTAACTGCGGCAGTGCCCCCGGAGATTAAGGCAATTCCAGAGTCTTATTCCACTGGCCCCTCTGTGTCTGACACCCTTTTTCCTGACCCCTCTGTGCCTAGAGTAGCTAGGTACAATTTGCGCCCCCAACGGAGGAACAGTGCACCAAAGGAAAAGTCAAACTAGCAGGGATGGACTCGACAAGTCAGGTAACAGTAGCGTATGGAGAGGCGAGATTGGTGCATTGTTCGGACATTGTACAGGGTAAGCTGAGTGTGCTCCCCAGAAGGGAAGTACATTATCCTGCAAAGTGGGATACGGATCCGAGCTAGGACTGAGCAGCTCCACCTCCGGTGCTCAAGAGCGCCAACGTTGATGAACAATAGGAGTCTACCACTGAGGCTCAGATGGACACTCGGAACACTTGCCCCCCTCTCTGTTTTCTTGTCATCAACTCCATTGCATTTCCTTTCCTTTGATCATAATGTATCCATTTGGTCGACCCATTTCTGAGGAGGAGCAGCCATTTGCAGCAACGCGTTTAGAGCGGGATGAGTCTAGTTGGACTGGTTGGTCCACAAAGAGTAAAATAGTTTTTGTAGTAATCGTTGTGATTTTCTTAATAACAGTACTTGGAGTAGCATGGTTTCTGGAGAAGTACCCAGTACATTCCCTGGTTGGTACAACGCCTGTTCCCCCTGAACATGTTTGTTACTTTGGCCCCTCATAAAGGAGAACATAAAAAAACATATGTAGACAATGTATTTTTGCAAATGTTGCATCAGGCCCATGATACGTCTAATGCTACTAATTGCTGGATCTGTGGTTTACTTCCATCAGTTACACATAAGATTGATATTCTGATATCAATGCCATTATCCTATCTGGGTAGTTGTGAAGGGTGGTTTGAACTGTTTTCTATGGTGCATTATCACTTTCATTCCTCTGCTATGAATATGACATCTGCTGACTCTCGCACAGTGGTAGAATATATACGTTTCCACCAAGGGTTTAATTCCACGGGGTCAGAAGGACAAGGTACATTGTCCCCATCAGCTTGTATGAATATATATGAGAAGGTAAAGAACGAAACATGGCTTCAAAATGAAATGTTGGATTTCCAAGGGTTCAATGCCATTGAATATTTCCGATCCTTTCAAATACGCAATATTACTAAGGATGAGGTGATGCCGGTGCCAGTAGTCAACACAACAGCTGGTTTCTGTGTCCAGGGAATAGGGAAGGTAAAAGTGGGCGAGAGCAATTGCAATTACACGTATACGTTGAGTATGACTAGTGGCCCGCCTTTACTCCCACCACATAATGTTTATTTTGTTTGTGGGTCTCAAGCTTATATTTGGCTTCCTGGGGGATGGTAGGGTACGTGTTACCTCTCTTTTCTTCTTCCCCCAGTGTATATAGCACCGTCCAATTACCATAAGGACCATCGATTGCAGCATAGGAGCACATACCTGTCCTGAGTCAGAAGGGTTATTAACACTGAAGATATAGATCAGACAGCACCACTTTGCAGAAGTTCACAGATGCCATGAAGGGTATTGTACCCTTCTAGGGCCCTATGTCCAATAGCCTTAACATTCGTCGGCTCACAAGAGTTGTAGAAGGGGTCATTAATACCACAGCTGGAATTTTCACCAATATTACAGCTGAGCTCCAGGCTACGAGGCTTGTTGCTTTACAAAACAGGATGGTGTTAGACGTCATCCTTGCTGATCGGGGAGGGGCCTGTCGCGTCATTGGTAGTAGCTGTTGTGTATACTTCCCAGACCACGCCCCTAATGTATACTCTGCCATCCAGAAGTTGCACAGGCTCGCATCCGACATCCACCAAGAGAATGGTACTTGAACCCTCTCTGGATGGTTCTGGGGCCTGTTCGCGTCCTGGGGTTGGAAGATTCTTATTTTCCTAGTCATAATTGCTGGAATAATTTTCACCTGTTACCTGTGCATACATTGTCTCCCTGCTTGTTGTGCTCACTGTGTAAGGACTCTAACGCCCAAACCAAAGGTTCCAGTACCAGACCCTAAGACAACGGCTATGATGATGCAGGATATACAAGACCTAATGTCAATAGATGAAGGCATTTTTGAATACTGATAATGCATGCATTGGCTTGTATTAGTAGCCCTTCTGTTATGTAGGGAGTTATTTGCTCTTAGATAGTAGCAAAATGTGTTAGCGAATGCAAAATGGAGGGTCTGTTGGAATAAAAATGTTTTTAGTCTATTTCTCCTCATCTTTGTACGATTTGAGTTAGCATTCGCTGCACCATTTTGTATTCAGCTGCCATTTTGAGCCATGATCAAAACTAACTTCTGTCTCACTCTGTCTACCTCAGCAGAAAGCTCCAAGGTTGAGCTTTGCTGCACTAATGAATAGACTGTTTGTCATTGCATACTTTTCTCATTAGATAGGCCTGCTCCCACTCTTAGAGCGGCGGGCACGGGCAGAGTAACCTTGATGCTAAGATAGCATGTACCCAGTCCCAGGATAGCAGCTCATCCTTCTGTATCTCCTTTGTTTACCAGCTACTAACTGGAAAATTCCAGTCTGGGCATGTCTTTAGGGGTATTGGAAATGTACTTTAGGCATTGCCATGGTGACTGAAGTCAGTCCCTCTGCAGCAATCCAAGGAGGCTGGTCAGATCGGACTCCACTTGAGGGTAATACTAATAAATACTTTGGTTTGTATTCTCTACTGTCTGACCAACTCTTCATTTGTTTGGAAGGCTGAGAGGTGGTCGCGAGTGACCCGGGTGGCCCTAAATTGGGTCACTTCCTTCACGTGGTCACGTGGCAATCCAGGGGCAAGGGCCTCAACGGAGTTCCTATGAGAGGAAAGCATGGAGGTCGCAGATGGAGACTGGTCACCCAAAGACCATCTGAGGAAGGCATAGCACCGTAGTCCTGACGGCGAGAGCACACAGATTGAGACAACACCCTCTGCGGTGACATGAGCGATTTGGCTATGGTCCTGTTGGCAGTTCCTCAGCGACGCCTTTGCGTGGCCTACACGAGGCTGGCACAGTCCACACGGTCCCATGGCAGCCTGGCAGGAAGGTCCTCCAGGAGACTCCTGTGAGAGGGGAGTCCAGGCAGGAGAGGCAACTCTGAAGCTGCTCAGCTATCAGAAACTGGAAAGCATCATCGCCTCCAAGGAAAGCCGTCATCCACCAAGGTCATCCTCCGTATTTACAGGTTGGCTGTCCACAGGAGCCTGAGCACCTGCAAGAAGATCTCCAAAGTGGACTCCACCACCGCTCCAGATGCACCGCTATTTTGAACTTTGTAAATAGGCTCCAACACCGAGAAACCAGGTCGATCTGAACTTCATGGCCGAGGCGGACCAAAGCTTCCTGACCGGGTGGTCCAGAGCTCCAGCACCGCCCAGCAGATGGCGTGAAGAGACTCATTGGTGCTGTGTATTGTTGTTTGTTTTTCTTCATACGTTGGACTTTTTGTTTGTTTCTTTTTCTATAAAGTTTGGGAGGAATGTAGTGTCCTGCTGGACACTTTCTAGTGTCTCA
The DNA here is from genome assembly GCA_963921515.1 of Calotriton arnoldi. Taxonomy (NCBI): domain Eukaryota; kingdom Metazoa; phylum Chordata; class Amphibia; order Caudata; family Salamandridae; genus Calotriton; species Calotriton arnoldi. The sequence goes on along the minus strand of CAWUFW010002985.1, from coordinate 1,955,635 downwards.
GCAGGCACTGAGTTTGCCAGCCACTCCCTAGTGGGAGTGGACACACATGCACCCCACACCCATCCATCACAGTCATGAGTGACGTGACCCTGCTAATAAAAGGGCCCGGGTGCACGTGCTCATGGCCAATCAACCAAGTATCCCAACGTGTGTGTGTCCTTCATTTCCGTAGCATGTGAGCCCAGGGCCTACAACACCACAATGTTGGATCTGATGGCATATGTGAAGTCTTTTTGGGGGCGTGGCCAAACGCTGATGCTGTAGGTCAGGGATCTCTGAGCTCCCGAAGGGCGATCCCGCATCCGACTATATCCTCATAATATAAGCATCCAGGGACCACCCAAAATATGTTGCGGTACCCCTGGGGACCTGCTTCCTACCACAGTCAGCCCTAGACGCCTGCAACTGCTGGGCCCAAGATGGCAGCCATCGATAACTGACTTAGAAACTAAGCTCTAGATTTTGATCTCACTTGACCCCCGGCTTCAATTGGAGGCAGAGATGTCAGAGGACAATGCTGGGGGACGGTCAGACGGAGGTGCTGCCGACCTGGTTCCCATTTTGGGAAAGAGCTGCAGTGAGGTTGCTGAGCCTCGTACATGCCAACGGAGAGGATGGAGCTGCTCGGGTGAGTGCGAGCGGTGCAGCGACCACATACTGGCTGTGATGGGAGGAATGCCTTCTCCCAGGATGCGGAGGCCCGAAGGAATGATTCTGAGGCTGCCCGCGGCTCACGCAGTGGGCCCCCTCAAAAGGACGGCCACCTTAGTGCCACATTAGGCACACCGCCACCCCTCTAGTTGAGCGGACCCCGGGGAGGAGTCCCAAGCCCGGCGCGCTGGCCACGTCACTTCCGGCATGCAGAGGGTAGGGGTGAGGTATTAATACCTGCCCCGCCCATCTGGCACCCTCTTTGGCTCTGGTCACGCCATCTCTGGCCACGTCGTTGGAGGTCACGCTCTTCGGTTGCCGAGAAGCGAGGTGAGTGGCTTGTTTTCCCCCCCAGGGTCTCACCACTAAGGGCCATTGGCTGTGGGGTGACCTCTCGACATCCAAATTCTTCCCGTTTTCCCAGCCTCTCCCGGCTGCCCGCATGAGTTACGCCGGTGTCGGAGCCCGCGGGGTGGTGCCGTGGCACGGGATGGGGGGGCAAGACTCCTGCCACGCGCTTTCCGCATTCTGAGCTACTCCAGGAGGGGTGCACAGGTTGGAAGGCATGCAGCGCTCCGGTGCCTCAGCCCGGTGAATGCGCCGCTGCAGGAAGGCCGAGTCTTTCCCCTACGCTGCTTGAGACCCTCGGGCCTTCTGGCAAGCGGCGCTGTGGCTTGGGACGGGGTTGGGGTCGAGGAGGGGGATAGTCTGCTCTGGCCCCTTCTGGCTAAGCCAGACCTTCAGGCTGCATGTCAGGTGTTTTCAGCTGGGGGCGGGAGTTGGGGTTCGTTCCCGGCCGAAACTACGCCGGGGATGTAGCTCAGTGGGAGAGCGCATGCGTTGCATGGATGAGGCCCAGGGTTCTACCCCCGGCATCCCCACACTTTATTTAGAACACGTTAACCCTCCGGTTCCCCTGGTGATTTACCTCCGCTCGGCTCCCTCCTGGGCCTAGCTGCGACAGGGGATGTAGCTCAGTGTTAGAGCATGCTTTGCGGCATGAGGCCCTAGGTTCAGCCCCCTGCATCTCCAGGCAACGAGCCATGCTCACTAGGAGGTAGGGGGATGTGCCACGGTGGGGGTCACTGGGGGGACGCATGATTGTCCCGCCATCCCCTCCACCCCCACCCAGCCAGATGCCGGCAGCACAGTGATCATGGGTCCGCCGAGGCCATGCTAACGGGGGTCCCACGGGTCGCATGGGAAGACCGCACCATGCCAACGGGGGCCCCACGTGTCTCATGGGGGGACTGTGTGCTCGCCCCAGCCCCCATCCCCTCCTCCCCCACTCACAATGTATGGTGCCTGTATGTACTGGATGGGCCGGAGTCGACGCAGGGATTGCCTGTGGCTGAGCCTAGTACAAGCATGATCGGGGCCACTCCACTGGGTCACCAATGTGGGGGGGTCGCACCAAAAGGTTTCATGTAGACATTGTATTTATATGGCACGAACTTGGCTCCTTGTGTCATAGCAGTATTTGTGCTCAGGGGAAACTCAAGCGTATAGTAAGTGAATTAGCAATAGGACTGTTTTATGCCAAAGGACTGCAGCACACCTGGGCATTACGAATGCGCGTTGAGAGGATCAGCTAGTTGCCGCAGGTATTAAAGATGTGAAATACAATAGGTAATGGGTTGAATCTACTAGGTCAGCCACGGATTACGTCAGGGCTGGACTAATCAAGTGTTTTATGTCTACCAAGCGTGCACAGACAGAGCCCACACTAGGTATAATAGTCTGCCCTACTTCAAAGAGCCTGTTCTGCATTGATCACTAGCCCACCCACTATGTACAGTTATGATTGACTGGATGGATTCACGCGCCTGGTCAGTGATTCTACCGTTGTGTGCCCTTTGTAAGAGTTTATAATAGTTTGCCTTGCATACCCCTCTGCGAGGAAGCTGACTAGTGCTTGCCAACAGTGTGATGCAGATTTGCTGGTGTCTGCTTGTTTAGTCCACCAATGTACATGATTCACAGATTTAAATTTGTCTTGTAGCCTTGCAGCGAATACCGGCAGGAGGACAAAGACGACCAGGCCACTGAGCTGCTAAGGTGCATGTGTAAGTCGTTAAATAGGTGCGGTGTGGCGACCTCTGCGGCATACCGGTTACAGTGGAAAGAAAGGAATTGGGGTCTTGGTTGGTGCTACGCACATCACTGTTTGGTTCTTCTAATATTTTTCATTATTCTAGACAGCTACTTGAACGCCACGAGGAGGGACGCATCAGTGCAGATAAGTTTGAGGTTGGAACAAAGGACATTGGGAACTCCCCCTCCAGGCCATAAGCAGATATGCTTTACTCTGAGACGGTGTCTTAGCTGGGGTGGGGGAACGTTCTACTTTCTGAACTTCCCCGTTGGTGCTAAGTGCAGGGCAGGCCTAGGTGTGGGCGGGCTTCTCACACGGAGCCTCAGGCTAAGTGGGACAGGCATGGATCAGAAGTACTAATAAGTTTGTTTAACCACGCTCCCTCATTCTCTGTTCTAGTCAAAGTAGTGTGTTTCCTTTGGTCTTCACGCACAGGTCCTCGCCTTAACAGTGACCAAAAGGAACAAGGATGCACAGGGTAAGTGGGGACGCTCGGGTGGGAAGGCTTGGGGTGGACCCGGGCGTTGGTGCCTGGAGTAGCGCAAGCGAGCTTGGCGCAGGATGATAACCTGTGCTTATCTTTCACACCCCAGACTTCTCAGACTACAGTACAACAGGTCCATCGGTTGTCGTGAAACAAAGCGGGAAAGTAAGTATTGCGAAGTTGGGGGCACAATGAACAAGGTTGGGGCAGCGTAAGCCTATCAGGACCTGCTCAGATCAGCGGTCAAGGAGGGTGCGGGGACCAACCTCTATCACGTTTCTCAATCCCTGCAGGACCTTCCAAGTCAGTTTCTAGCACTCGAAGGCAAGAGCATGGATACCCAGGGATCACCCCCCTTGTTTTCGCAGATGACCACCGTCGGGGACTCCCAGCCCAGCACGTCTCAGGATGCAGATTTCGCAAGTTTCATGGAGATGGCGAAGGTGAAAGGACTGGAGTGGGCAAGGGGCATACTGCACGCACAAGATCCAGAAGACTCCGGGGTTGAAGTGGACAGACCTGGCGCTTGCCAGCCAGTGCAAGCAGATGCTGGGCCTACGAGGCCGAAACGGGCCCGCCAGCCTACGAACAAGGAATCCCCTGCAGAGGCCCCCGCACCAAAAGCTAGAGCCCCAGGGCCGCAGCGGGAGGTGGAGACCGTGGCTGTGCCAGCAAGCACCATTGACACAACCCCAGCTAGCAGCGAAACCATGGACAACATGGACAAAATGGGTAAGCTGATGGACTCTATGCTGAGCTTTATGGTGGACTTCAAAACCCGTTTTGTTAACCCGGGGCCACAGCCCTCTCACATGGACCCAGCTTCCGTGGGGGGATGGGCACAGGCAATTGCAAATGTATCGGGTGAGCAAGCCAGTGTCAAGCATACACAGAGTGCAGTTTCCATCCCCCCCAAGGCGACTCCTTCTACTCAGCCCGAGAAGCAGTCTCAGACAACTCAGGCCACTAGTAACACCACGGCAAGCGGCAGCCCCACAGCATTGATCTGTCAACCCCCACTTGTACCCACCCCCCTGTCCTTCTGGCAGGCACACAGGGCCCAACGCACAGTGCGTGTATCCAGGCCTACCGGTCAGTTCACCTGAAGCCAGGCCCCACACCATAGTGATTAAGGCAGCTAATGCAACACCCCTGGTGGCGGATAGGCTGCAGCTGGTTACAGTTGCCTCCTTGGTATCGGGTCGATGCTCCCTGGACTGGCAGGTGCCATTAGCTGCCAAGGACGAGATCTGGCTGCAGGAATTTGTAGCCATATTTACGCTCCTGATGCACGGGTTGGACACTAGAAAGATGGGCGGGAAGGATGAGGACAAGAACGTGAAATACCAGGCGTGGCCGGAAAAAACCATTGAGAACTGGTTAGAGGCTTTCTCCATCTTATCAGCTGTAGTGATGGAGAAATATCCAGAACAGGGCCCTAGGCTTTTTCAGTATTCCCGCTCCATCCATAATGAGGCCATAAAGTAGGGGGGCATTGGGTGGTACAACTACGACAGGGAGTTTAGGAAGAAGATGGCCATTTGTCCAGAGCTGTGTTGGGATCAGAAGGAAGTCCAGCTTTGGATGGAGCACATGGGTAAATTCACACTGCTTCAGAAGAAAGCCTTTACAAAAACCAGAAGGGGCCAGTACCTTTCAAGGCACAGGGCCAGTTAGGGAGGCGCTACTTCAAGCAGTCCTTTCGGGGGGCACCGGGATCAGCCGGCCAGAGGCGGGGGGAAAGCAGTTCAACGTCAGCACTTGCAGGCTGTTCATTGCAGGGTCCTGCTTTTGGGGGAAAGCGTGCAAATTCTCCCACAGATGCAACAAGTGTGGGGCTCCTCACCCTGCAGCGGCCTGCAACAGCAGGCGGGAGACCCCCTCCACATCCATCACCAGATAGGACAGTTAGGTAGCACCAGGAAGCTGAGTTCCCCCCCTCCATCCCCCCATCCACCCCAATTTGCACATCAGCAGCCGACAGCATGGTCTTGAGACCACCCATTTAGCTCCCCAGCCAGTGCCAGCGCAGGTAAGGGCCCTTTGCCGCTAATTTTGGGCAACCTCCTCCCTTTGCTCAGGAATTACCCCAACTCTAAAGACGTCTTGCTCTTGGCTAATGGCTTTATTGAAGGTTTGAGAATCCCTTATCTAGGCCCTTTGGGAAGCAGGGATGCGGACAACCTCAGGTCAGTGAAAGAACTCCCAGTGGTAGTACAGGAGAAGGTCATGAAGGAAGCAACTTTGGGGAGGGTGTCTGGGCCTTTTTCACAACCCCCGCTTGACAACTTTTTGGTCTCCCCCTTGGGAGTGGTCCCTAAAAAAGAGCCAGGGAGTTTCAGATTGATCCACAACCTGTCACATCCCGAGGGTGATTCAGTGAACCCCTGGTTGGAGGACGGAACCTGTTCTGTCTCCTACTGCACGTTCGACGTGGCAGTGGACATGGTGAGGAGAGTAGGGAAAGGGGCTAGGTTAGCAAAGGCGGACATTGAATCTGCATTCCGCTTGTTGCCGGTTCACCCAGGCAGCCACCACCTGCTGGGTTTCAAGTGGCAGGGACAGTTTTACTATGACAGGTATATGCCGATGGGTTGCGCGGTATCCTGTGCTTACTTAGAGGCATTCAGCTGTTTCCTGCAATGGGCACTCACGTGGTCCTATGGTGTAGTGGGGGTGACACACTACTTAGATGACTTTTTATTCATTGGAGGAGGGGGGGACGCAGGATTGCAGTGAAGCACTAAAGTGCTTCTAAGAGCTGACTGATCACCTAGGGGTCCCCTTGGCACCGGGGAAGACCGAGGGTCCAGCGCAGGTTCTTACTTTCCTGGGCATCGAGCTAGACACTGTGGAGGGCAATCATTTGCATATGGCCAGGTCTAAACTGGGGTGGCATGGTGAGCAAAAGAATGATGGATTTAACCCAGATCTCTTGATTGGGGTGAATGTTTTGATTTGTTCTGCATTCCGTCCATCAACTTTGTGTCTTTTGCTTTCTCGCCCTAAGTGCGCCGGGTATGCCCAGACGTGGGTCCCAAGCTCACTGTGCCACTGGATTCAAGCTCTCCTGGCTGATGAGGGGTGAAACCCCGAAACCGGTCCTAGGATGCTAGTTTCTGGTCCAGGGAGGACCTGGCTTGGCAGTTTGAGCTGGACTGTTCCCATGAGGCACAGGGTCAAGACTGATTTGCATATGGCCAGGTCTAAACTGGGGTGGCATGGTGAGCAAAAGAGTGATGGATTTAACCCAGATCTCTTGACTGGGGGTGAATGTTTTGAATTGTTCTGCATTTGGTCCATCAACTGTGGGTCTTTTACTTTGATATGGAGAGCACCATGGGCAGGCAGCCCAGAACTGTGCTCGTTTACAGACGCATCGGGCAGGGAGGGCTTTGCCGCCATAATGGGGAGTGAGTGGTGTGCAGAGAAATGGCCTAATGCTTGGCGAAAAAGGAAAATGACTGCAAATGTCACGATACTGGAACTGTTTCCCATAATGGCAGCCCTTCACCTGTGGCCAGAGGCTTTAGCCTCCAAGAGAGTTCTGTTCTGGTCAGACAACATGGCGGTGGTACAAGCCATCAATGGGCAAGCGGAGAAGTGCCCTCTGGTTCTTTGCTTACTAAGGGAGCTAGTGAGGGCTTGTCTGCACAACAATGTTGAGTTCCTGGCCAGGCACATCCAAGGGGTAAAGAAAGTGGCTGCTGACGCTCTCTCTCGTTTACAGTGGCTCAATTTCCGGGAGGCATGACTGTGAGCGAGAGCGGAGAGGACTCCTTTCCCTGCACACCTCTGGCATCTACTCCGGTGGAACAGCATTTAATGAAACTGGGTGAACTTTCCCTCGCGCCGGGGACCAGTAGGCGGTACAAGTCTTGTATCTCCACTTTCTGCAAGGTCTTAGGGGCTTGGGGTCAGGACACGACATCATTGGAGCATAAGGTGCAACTATTTGTCCTGTGGGCTAAGGACTCTTGGACCACAAGCCACTTAGCCGCTGTGAATCATCATGCCAAACTCATAGGGTTACAGGATCCGGCCAAGGCATTTCCTATACGGGCTGCATTCAAGGGATGGGCTAAAGAGGAGATAAGGGCACCAGACTCCAGGTCGCCATACAGGGTATGATAGACACTGTGCACAGGGCCACATATTCACCTTAAGAGGCCAGCCCCTTTGCGGCGGCTTTCAGCCTGGCATTTTTTGGGGCCTTCAGAATCAGCGAGCTTGTAGCTAGATCAAAAAAGGATGGGTCAGGGGACGCTTTATGCAGCCAGGATGTTCAGCTGACAGGAAACTCCCTAAGGATACACATCAGAAGATCTAAAACTGACCAGGCAGGGCAAGGTAAATTAATAGTGCTACAGCCTCTGGGGACAGAAGTTACTGCCCGGTGGGGCTGGTCGCTGACTACTTAGCCATCCGCCCAAGCTCAGCGGAAATTTGTTAATGCATGCAGACCTGGTGCCCCTCACCAAATTCCAAGTGGATCATATTATGAGGTCTTGCCTGGGGTTATCGGGTAACGCCAGCCTGGGGAAACAATTTTCCTGTCATTTTTCGAATTGGTGTGGCCACCTTGGCTTTTAAGGTTGGCCTCCCATCTGAGCACATCAAAAAAGATGGGTCGTTGGGACTCACGGTGTTATGAATGCTAGATTCGCCCATGATGGTTATAATGGAACACAGGGGATGACAGGGCAAACTAGTGTGTTTTCAGAAGTGTTATATATTGCAGTGTTTTGTCTATTTGCAGTGTTGTTTGAGGTGGTGTATTGTGTATACTCAAGTTTCGCGAGTGTATCTGTGTAAGTAAAATTAAATAGTGTGTGCAAATTCACATTCCCTAATTTCACCAGGGTTCAAGGTGTGGGTGATCAGCCACTCGTTCATCACCAGGGTGGCGCAATGGGCCGAAAATAGGACTTGGAAGCATGGGTTCTCCCAGACCCAGATAGCCTGGTTGAGGTACCCATACGGTGGCACAGCTTGCTCAACAAACTGCAGCTGAGACTAGCTGGGGGGGGGGGGCGAACATTTTGGTCATCCACCTCGGTAGCAACGACCTCACAGCCATGGGGAGAGGGGCACTGTTACAGGCAATGAAGGATGATATGGGCGAAATCAGCAAATACATGGGACAATGTGAGCTATGGTGGTCGGAGATAGTCCCGCGTAGAGACTGGCAGGGGGCCAGGTCGGGGGAGGCTATCGAACATTCCCGTAGAAGGGTAAACCGCGCCATGCACAAGTTCACGGAGCAGAGGGGTTTTGGCTTCATCAGACATGGGCTAATACATGCCAACGCCAAAGGGTATTTTGAGGAGGACGCGGTGCACCTGTCTAAGGTGGGCATGGAACTGTTCTTGTTCGATCTGGTAGAGGCGCTGGTAACAGCGGGTTGCAAGTGACGTAAGCTGCCGGCCTTGGTGGGGGGGCTCTGGATGTGACGGGGGCCACATCCAGAGCATTGGTGGAGTTACAAGGCGATCCGGAGGCGGAAGGGTACGGAAGGATACCTCTTCAGGAGCACAATAGGGGTGCCTGTGCCAAACCCCAGGAGTCTTTACGGTAGGACCCTGGATGAAAATCGTCGGTGCCCTGCTAGTTCTTCGGGCGGTTGTAAGCTTGAGCAACCAGGGGCTTGCCTTGCAATGCTCTGCCCTTAAAATGGCGTGTGGCGTGAGTAAAGTGGTAGACCAGTTGTTCACGTATTTAAGGGGGGAATCCCCACATAACTGATAGCACCAATTGGGTTGGCCACGGTGCAATTTGGCTCTTCAGGCGGGCAGGGCAGTTTAGGTCAGTCACTGCTGCCTGCCCTTGGATCGCCCGTAAGTTAACCCACCACGTTGGCATACTTTTGTATGGAATAAACCTGCAGCAAACTGTTTCCAACAAAATTGTGTTGCGTGATTATTTATTCCAATTGCATGCTAGGTTCTGCAAGGGAGGGGAGGGTTGCCTATATGGGCACTATGAGGCTGCCAGCGGCTCACACAGTGGGCCACCTCAAAAGGGCAGCCACCTTAGTGCCACATTAGGCAAACCGCCACGCCTCTAGTTGAGAGGACCCCGGGGAGGCGTCCCCAAGCCCAGCGCGCTGGCCGCGTCACTTCCGGTGCGCAGAGGGTAGGGGTGAGGTATTTATACCTGCCCCCGCCCATCTGGCACCCTCTTTGGCTCTGGTCACGCCGTCTCACTCCCTACCGCATACCCGACGTGTCAGTTGGTGAGCACGGCTAAGTAAGGACTGGTTAATATTTTCATTTGTGTTGCAGGCGGAGTTACAGGGCGATCCGGAGGCGGAAGGGTACGGAAGGGTACCTCTTCAGGAGCACGATAGGGGTGCCTGTGCCAAACCCCAGGAGTCTTTACGGCAGGACCCTGGATGAAAATCGTCGTCTCCCCGCTAGTCCTCCGGGCGGTTGCAAGCCTGAGCAACCAGGGGCTTGCCTTGCAATGCTCCACCCTTAAAAGGGCGTGAGTAAAGTGGTGGACCAGTGGTTCACGGTATTTAAGGGTGGAATCCCCACATAACTGGTAGCACCGACTGGGTTGGACACAGTGCAATTTGGCTTTTCAGGTGGGCAGGGCAGTTTAGGTCAATCACCGCTGCCTGCCCTTGGATCTTAACCCACCACGTTGGCATACTTTTGTATGGAATAAACCTGCAGCAAACTGTTTCTAGCAAAATTGTGTTGCGTGTTTTATTCCAATTGCATGCTAGGTTCTGCAAGGGTGGGGAGGGTTGCCTATATAGGCACTATGAACCTACTACCTCGAGCAGGTAGCACTGGCCTGGAAGGGCGGGAGCCGAGCCAAGCAACATTGGACCTCCCATGAAGACTCCTGGCCAAACCCCTGCACCTTTCCTGGTGGTTTGAGGACTGTGTTGGTGACGGAACGAGTGAGCTGCTACAAGAGGACCCCCTAGCTGAAGGTACGGTTCCCCTACCTCTGCCGTGCTGATGCTTTGGGGCTCTGGAGAGCGGATTCCGGGGAGTCCTTTGGCGCCGCTAGGAGAGAGGGATGAGCGGAGAGACATGCCTACAGGGAAGTGGCACGAGCAAGATGGCCGCCACTAGCAATTGCTTCCCTTTCTAACATCTGGGCCCGCATACTGGTGAGGCCCTACTCAGAGGTCTCCTGCAGTGACATAAGCGCAGGCGCCATCTGCCAGAACTAGGCTGCCTAGAGGCCGGACCCTGATGGGAGATTGCTCAGGGCTGGACCAGTGCACCAGAGGGTCAGAGAGAGACCAAAGGCGGAGCGGACTGAAAGGTGGCAGATCGAGAAGAGCACTACCAGATCACAGTGGCCCATGCAGCTGGCTGAGTCTTGTGAGGAACGGTGTTCTGGAGGGGCGGACAGGTGAAGCTGAATTGTACAGATCCAAGCTGGAGAACTCCTGACACATATAGCAGAGGGCTGCTGACAGCCAACAAGAGAGACACGAGCAGCGACCGGCCGTAGTTGCAGCATGGTAGAGGGGGTAGCCCCCTCGGAGACCAGGCTTAAGCATGTCCGCCACTGAGAGGCCTACCTTGGTGAGGAGACGCATGATGATCTGGGTCCTGTGACAGATGCCACTCAGTGGACGGTGGTGCCTGGGAAGTGGTGACCAAACCACAAGAGGTGGGAAGAAGCCCTGTAAGGCTGTGGTGCTCTGGTGAAGTGTCTGGGTCTATAGCGCTGAGCAGCTCCTGCTGGGAGCAATACCCTTGGACTCATTGGGGACATAACACTTGCTCCTTGGGCGGCCCCTGGGTAGATAACCACTGCATATTGACTGCCCTGGGTGCAACCTTGTTCGGGGCTCTAAATGCACTAGTCAGCAACATGAGAGAGAGCTGCTGATGTTGTGTGGTAACCAGGAGGTACACTACTGGGAGCTGCCCTGGTTGACACCCCGTGAGCATTGGGAATGCCAGGGGACAGAGTCCTGCAGAACCCACACTTCAGGTGGCCGCCTGGAGACGACGGAGACACCCTCGAAAGATATTGGCCCACCAACCGCTGATTTGCGGTCATGGGCAAAGTAACCTGATGAAGAGACCCAGACACTGGGGGTTCGACTCCACTGGTGGCAGGCACAGCTGTGAAAGTGAATGCATTGCCGCTGTCATGGGGAGACACACTGGGAGGGTCAACACTCCAAGATATTTTGAAAGCCTTTACTGCTTCTCAAGATGCACTAGAAACAAAGATTGATAACATGGGGGTGGACCTGAACATCCTCAAAGATGGCAACAGACGTCTGCCCGAAAGAGTCACAATGGCGGCACGGACACTGGCAGAGGTTCCCTCAGAAACGTTGACATTGCGAGAACTGCTTACCAACATGGAAGACAAATTCCGCACCCTAGAGATCAGGGCACAGGACAGTGAAAATACTTCAGAATAATGTTCACATAATAGGCCTCCCAGAGCGCACTGAGGAGAAGAATATGTTGGCTTATTTGGGAGGGTGGTTGCGTGAGGAAGTCGCGCCGGAGGGACTCTCCTCGTTCTACGTCCTGGAGAGGGCACACAGAGTGTTGTCTCGAACCCGCGCTTGCCTGTAGTGTTACCTGGCTCCTCTATTACAGGGACCGCCACCACATCCTTCCCCAAGCCAGGACCCAAGGAGCCATTCTTTTTTTTTTATGAATATTTTTATTTCAGAGACTTCAATGATCTTATTATTAACATGATTAACATCATAAACATTGAATGTAAAGCTTTAAATATACCTATTAAATAAAACATACATGACACATAAACATTCCATACATCATAAACTTACATATAAAAGGTGAATTAGAGATACACTCTAAAGGAGAAACGCGAAGCAGCCTTCTTGACATTTTGGGATAATATATGATGCTGATAACTATTGCACATTTCCTTTTGCACCTTGCCACGTTGCCCATCATATTTCCAATATTAATACATTTATATTACATCTTAACTTCTTAATCCCCTTTAAAAAAAAAAAAACTTCCACAACAATTTATACTTAGATTAAGAGCCTGGCATTAAAGCATATCTTTTTTCCATTTCCTCAACTCTGCGCATTTTGTTAACCCGTTGATCGCGGCATGAATTCCGCCGCGGTGCGGGTGATTTATTGAGTGGGTGTGTTTAGGACGGCCCCCGGCCATCCTCCGCACACGCCAACTGTGACGTCGGATGGCCGGGGGCCGTCCCGAGCACCGAAGGGGTTAAACACTGCTGTTTGGGCATCTATGACCATCCCTGGTTCCAAGTAGTGAGAGCAAAATCTCTCAATATCATCTCAAAAAGGTTTTATTTTTGGGCAAATCCAGATGACATGAGTCCAGCTACACTCCTCTCTTACTAGGCATCAAAGGCATGAATCAGATACCTGAGGGTACATTTTATGCAAAAATATAGGAGTCCTATATAATAGCCATTTGGCATAAAATTGCATTCTTCTAAAATTAGCCGCTTTTAATATTGTGACATTATAATTATTATTATTATTCCAGGCTGTCAACGAGAGCTGAATATTTTCTTTGGCCTGCCACCTATCCCAGGACTTCTCATATGTTTTCATAATAATGTTCTTTCTAAAGTTAGATATCCAACAACTAATATATCTACATGTGGTTGTCTCTATCAAATCCTCTATGAGGTCCAATCTTGACACAAGCGCAGCCAGATCTATGTCTTTTAGGAAATGCCTGATGTGTATATAGGACCACTGCAGTGTATCCTTGAAATATCTAATACTGGGCTCGATCTCACTCCAACTCTTTCAAACATCTCTATTAGTAAAGTCGAAAAACGTGCTGTAGCCATTTCGTTCCCATTTTTGTATAATGTTTTTCTCTATCAAGAGCCGGTCCCCTACATATATATCAGCTAGGCGCGTAGAACCATTAACAAGCGGTATATTATAATTAAGGCTCCCTGTTTTCCGTTTTTACTGATTTTTACAGATAAATAGAGACAGAAAACCATGTATTTTCTTGGCTGTATTTATTTTTAAATTTGGCGGGAAGGGTTGCATTAATCAAAATGGTTGCCCTCCCCCGCCTGCTGTATTACTTTGTAGTCTTGCCGGTTTGGTCCCTCGGGGGCTTTTCCGAGACATAAACATATTTCTTACAGGTTTCTGGGCTTTTCCGAGACATAAACATATTCCTTACAGGTTTCATTTAGGGCTCATGCGGGAGTACCATTGACCTCACTTTAGAGGTGGACGGCAGAGGGTGGGTTGGCCCTCCCTGATTTTGAGATCTAATATTTAGCGGCACAACTTCAATGGCTGATGCAGTGGGTAGCGGGCAGACTCACCCCACGAGGAGAAATGGGCCCCTATGTCCCTGATCTTAGTGCACTAGACAGAGTAGTGATCAGACTTTGTAGCCCCAGTACTGGGGACATAACAGAATTTCGAGTGCTGCGTAGCTGTTGGAATAGAAGTCTTCAGCCAACACGAGTGCAGCAGCAATATTCTCCTGACATTCCACTGAGATTCCTGGAGAAGCTACCCCATGAGGGAGAGTGGCGAGAATTGGCGGACTGGATGGTCGCAGGAGTGGTGCCGGTTGGGAGCCTTTTTGAGGCGGAACTCCTGCTCCCGTTTGAGGAGTTTTGGGAGTTGTATGAACTCCATGAGGGTCACTTCCTCCAGCATAGAGCTGTCACGACAGTCATTCGTAGGCATTGGGGGATGGGCAAAGCAGAACCACCTCCTGCCAGAGGCTGTCAATACTTGGTCACCTCATCGGGGACTTTTAAATCGGTTACCTGCCTGTATAGATGACCATGGGCAGAAATTCAGCTACCACTAGACACCCTTAGAACTCTCTGGGAGAAAGATTTGGGGGTTCCCATCCTAGAAAAGGACTGGGAGACCACAGTGGATAGAGTACCCAAGTGTCAATAAATGCTCGGTGTAAACTCATTGATTTTTATGTACTATACAGAGCATACCTCACACCAGCGAGGATTAACAGACACTTTGAGATAGACAGTGCGAAATGCCCTAGATGTGGTGCAGGGAGGGGCTGAGTTTGCTCACATGTTTTGGAGTTGCCCGGGATTAGGTGATTATTGGGAACATATTAAGAGGATGCTCGCCGAGGCCATAGAGGAGGTCCCATGCACTCCTGGCCACTGTCTATTACATTGGTTTCTGCATACTGCCAAAACTAAAGTCAGAAGCAAGTTCCAAGACTTGGCTTTTATCCTGGCCAAGATAGAAATAATCAGGAACTGGAAAGACCTGGGAGGACTTCGGGTGGAGGTCTGAAAAAAGGAACTGATAAGATGAGCAGGCTATGAAAGTGCCATGAGACTCCAAGAGGCCCAGCGAGGCCATAGTTCCCTTGAAGTGGCTAGGGCTTGGGAGACATTGGTAGATGCCTTGCAGCACCCTGACCCCTCAACACCGGAGGAGATGCCAAGTACCCCCTAACCGTCACTATTGCATTGGGCACTAGACTTTTGCAGATAGGCAGTACGTGGGAGGAGTATTGAATCTAGACTAATTGGAGGGTGTTGCATGCAGACACACCATTTCTGGAACCTGGAGTATGCCCAGGAATGACTGAGGGATGTGGGAGAGCAGGTGGGGGGGGTGAATGTTTTTCCGTTTAACCCCTTCGATGCTCGTGACGAGCTCAGCTCGTCATGCTGCGCGGTCGCGCTGTGCGCATGACGAGCTGAGCTCGTCATGACCACACCCGCGATCGGAATGTCCAGCACACGAGCGGAATTCCGATCGCGGTCAAGGGGTTAAGTTGTGTGCTGAGACGAAAGTTGTGATAGGGAGAAGTTCAATTGTCTATGAGCTGACAAATACTAGAACACATGATACAAAATTAATCTTTTGCTTCCCATCTGTATGTTGCTCTAACATATGTTACATAATATTGTTAAACTGCCCAGTACAAATGTAAGATGGCACCGAGAAGGGCCCTGCACATTGATGCATGAAATGTTTTGAAACTGCAATAAAATTTGTTTACAAAAGAAAAGTGAAGTCTTTTCCTTCTAGATTTCTATTCTTCAATGTCAGAATCAGAATCCTTCATGCTATATGACAGTAAATTCATTAGTATCTTTCCTGGCTTTTTATGGCCTTTGGATAGCTTAAAGGGGTCCTTGTGGATTCTCTGTATTTCTTTGTCAAGATTGCCATCCATTTTGCCCTTTAGGACCCCCTCTCTATGAAGGCTAATAATGAATTCTTTCATGTCACTGCCCTCTGCCATCTCAGGAACATTCAAGATCCCTAGATTGTTTCTCTGTGAATGATTTTCTCACCTTTCCCTCTTATCTGAAAGGTTCTGACTTTGCAACTTGAGTGCCGTTAGATCAGAGGCGTTCCTTTTGACTTTGCAGTCCATCCTTTCCACATTTACCACTACAGCCTCTGTGAAACATCATTCAACTTTATCTCCAGTGCCTGACAGGCACCCTGGATGCCCTTTTGATTGGATTCCAGTATCTCAAATCTCCTCTGTATCTCCTGGCAAAGATCCAGAAGAAGCTGCTCCATGGATGTTGATCTAGAGGTCATGCGTGCCGCTAATGGAGAGGGAATAGTTCCATTCTGTCTAGTTTAACAGAGCTTTGGTGTCAGACCTGTCATCCTTAGGGTGGTCTTTCCCCCAACCTTTTGCCTCTTATTTTTGCTGATTCTTTTTGTTGGCCTTAGGACTCTGAGCACTTTACCACTTTTAGCCAGTGCTAATGTGCTTGTGCTTCTACCCTAAACATGATGGCATTGGTGTATGTCTAATTGACACAGTTGTTGTTCTGGTAGGTCCCTTATAAAGTTGTATACCATATACCCAGGGCCTGTACTTTGAATGCTACTAGTGGGTCTGCAGCAGTCATTGTGCCACCCACAGAAGTAGCCTTTCAAACCAGTCTCAGGCCAGCCACTGCAGTGCCTGTTTGTGCAGTTTACTGCCACTTCAACTTGGCACTTAAAACTACTTGCCAAGACTTAAACTCTCCTTTTATTACATATAGGTCACCCCTAAGGTAGGCCTTAAGTAACCCTGAGGGCAGGTGTAAGGAAGTGGCCCTGTATATACTGTTCCCAAATAGGTACAGTGTGCACAGAGTCCACAGTCCCCAGTGGCTTGGCAGATGCTAAAGTTAGATATAACCTTACTCTCTAAAGTGGTAGCTTGGTCGAGCAGTAAGGCAGTATCAGAGGACAGTGTAAAGCATTTGCTGTACACACTCAATCAGCAAATGAAGTCACACACTCAAGAACTGAACTCTAGGCCAATTTGTTTTGTATATATAAAAAAAATATATACAGTTTTTATTTTAGAACCAAGGAAGCTTGATGCAGGTATGCAGATAAAATACTTTTCAATTACAGGTACTGAATGAATACTTTTTCAAAGGCAAGTGCTCTTTGTACTTTAGAGTTTGCAGTAGTTGTCAAGTTATTGTACAATTCCAGAAAACTCAATACATTACTTTCAAAGGACTCTTTAAGATAAATGCATGTAAATCACATTTGGATTACTTTTTGTAACTCAGTACTGGATCATGGATTCAGCACCGGGGTAGTACCTGGAAACAGTTGTGTAAAATCGTTTTAGTCAAACATATGATTTTTAAGCAATATTTAGCTGTTTCAAAAGTAGACAGAAGAATTTTTGCACAGAATCCCCAATGTTATCCTATGGAAGGAATTTCAAGTTAAAGGTACGGTACGTTACGATTACTTTTGTAACCCCAATGATGGACCAGGGATTCAACACAAGGACAGTACCTGCAAACAGTTGGAAAAAGTCGAGTTAGTGATTCGTGCGATTTTTAAGGAATTTCTTAATTTTGAAAAGTGGGCACTTAGAAACTTTTCCGGTAAAAATGTCTCAATGTTATCCAATGGCAAAAAAAAACAAGTATCGGTTTTTATGGAGTTAATCGGTCTTGTTCGGATCAGTGCTGGAGCCTTTTCTCCAGCACTGGGGTCTCTCCTGGAATCAGGTGAGAATTTTAAATTTTAAATTTTTAAAGAATATTTGCAACTTTCAAAATTGGACACTTAGAAGAATTTCCGAGTGAAAATGTCTCAATGTTATTCAATGGCGAAAAACAAAGGAACGGTTTTGAACAGGTTAATCGGTCTTGTTCGGGTCTGTGCTGGGGTCTTGTCTCCAGCACTGGGGTCTCTCCTGGGTTCAGGTGAGATTTTGCGGATTCGGACTTCGGGCGATTTTTAAAGAATATTTGCAACTTTCAAAATTGGACACTTAGAAGAATTTCCGAGTGAAAATGTCTCAATGTTATTCAATGGCGAAAAACAAAGGAACGGTTTTGAACAGGTTAATCGGTCTTGTTCGGGTCTGTGCTGGGGTCTTATCTCCAGCACTGGGGTCTCTCCTGGGTTCAGGTGAGATTTTGCGGATTTGGACTTCGGGCGATTTTTAAGGAATATTTGCAACTTTCGAAATTGGACACTTAGAAGAAATTCCAAGTGCAGCCAGCCAATGTTACCCTATGGAGGAATTTCAAGTGGACGGTTTTAGGGCAAACACTCGACTGGCGAATTTGATCTTCTGGGGGTAGACTCAGGGGTCTCCCAGGGTCAGGATGATGTGATCTCTACACCCTCAGCGGCACTGGGGCGGCCGGATGCAGAGTGCTGTTGGGCCGTCGGGCGCCCAATGGTTTCCTATGGAGAAGCTGCCTGACGAACAAACACTGCAAGCTCGGGGATGGAGATTCTTCAGGTGTGACCACCACTTCGAGAGGTACGTTGGGAAGGTAGAGGACGGGTAGACACCCAGGAGTTGGGCACAGGGGGCCGTGGGGCGCCGGGTGCAGGGGTGTCTTTTGGTATCGGAAATCTTACCCTCTGATGATCGCGGTAGGAGGGGTCCCTTGTTCTGATGCTGCAGGCGTCATCAGGGGCGTCGAGGAGGGTCCGTGGGTGCTGGATACTGGGTCCCAGTCGCCGGGGGGACGTCCTCGTGGTGTTGGTTCACCTCAGCTCGGGCCAGGGTCGGCGGGTGCAGAGAGGTGTGGATTCGCGGTTCCGGGCCAGGGCCAGGGCCTGGTCTTGTAGCTTTTCTTTAAGCAGTACCACTGCTCGTGGGAGTCCCTGTCTTGAAGTCTGTGGCAAGGCAGTCAGGTCCTCCGGGTTTGGTGAGGTTGTTGACCACAAGGGAAGCCGGGGTTTCGCAGGAGCAGGTTCAGGGGTCGACAGGCCGGTAGGGCTGGGGCCAAGTCAGTTGTCGTCGCCTCTTTGTTAGCAGCTGCACGGCTGGTCTTCTTGCTTCGTCTTCTTTCTTCTTTTCTTCTCGGGATCTGAGGAAGGAAGGTTCAAGGTGCCCCTAAATACTAAATTTAGGGGCGGTTACAGGTAGGTAAGGGCAGGGACCAAATGGGTCCCTTCCCTGGGGTGGGTACACCCCCTATTCTGCCACTCTCCAGTGGGAGGGGGGCAGGAGCCTGTCCCTGGTTGGCTGGGTCCCCCCATCCCCAAGATGGCGGGGACTCGAGTTTGTGCTTCACCTCGCCTCCCCCACCTTAGGGGTGGAGTTGGCAGAGGTGGGCACAACCCATTTCCTGCCTCTGGTTTTCCCGCCGATTCTCCCGCCAGAAGGGGTAGAACCAGTGGGGACCAGTTTGCTGGGAGCAGC
The DNA here is from genome assembly GCA_963921515.1 of Calotriton arnoldi. NCBI lineage: Eukaryota > Metazoa > Chordata > Amphibia > Caudata > Salamandridae > Calotriton > Calotriton arnoldi. The sequence goes on along the minus strand of CAWUFW010002985.1, from coordinate 1,936,770 downwards.
AAATGGTCTGGGGAAGCTCAAAAGGCGACAGGCCTTTGAAGCTTCCCCTGCCCATCCTGGGGGAGGAGGCTTTGGCACCTCGCCCCAGGATGTGCATTGTTTCAGGCCCCTGAGAGCAGATGGCTCTCAACCCAGGGGTCCAGAAACATGTCTGGTGGTGGCAGCCTGGGCAGCCACTCAGTCCAGGCACTGGAGGTCGGGTTGGTTTCAGGGGGCATCTCTGAGATGCCCTCTGTGTGCTTTTTACATTAAATCCCACACTGGCATCAGTGAGGGTTTAATGTGCTGAGAAGTTTGATATCAAACTTCTCAGTCTTCAGTGCAGACATCATGGTGCTGTGGAGTTCGTAATGACGACCTCCCAGCACCATATACTTTTAAATGGCAGCACTGCACTTACAATACCCAAGAATGGACTTGAGCACTGTAGGGGTACAGGGCTCATGCACCTGTACCCACACCACTGGCATAGGGCACCCAGCTAGAGGGGTGACTGAGGTATGCCAGGGCAGTGTTGTTGCTGGCATGGCATACAGGGATGTGTGCCATGTCGACTCTTCACTTTTGCTCTGCACCAAAACACGCAGCCTGCAAAGGCAGTGTGTGTGTGTAAAGGTACAGGGTCCCTAAGGGTGGCACAATAAGTGCTGCAGCCCTTAGGGGCCTTTCCTGGTCACAGTGCCCTGGGTACCTGTGGTACCATTTACCGGGGACTTTACCTGTGGCCAGGGTTGCCAATTGAGTTTAGGCATCACTGCAGTTTTAGGGAAGGAACACAGGCCCTGGGTACCTGATTGGCAGGAGTCCAGGGCACACTCAGTCAAAGCATATCAGCAATTCAGCAAAAAGTGGGGGGCATACCATGCAAGAAAGATGGCACTTTCTCACAGCAGGGCACTATGTAAGTAAAAGGTAGGATATGTACCTTTATGTTTTGCATGTCCTGGTAGTGACAAACAGCCTGTTTCGTTATTCACTACTGTGAAGCCTACCCCTCTGATAGGCTAGCATTGGGTATTCCTTAATATACTTTTAAGCTGTAATTCCTGATCAGAGAGGAGTAGCTTTTTCATGTTTGATATGTTTGGAATGGTAATGATTAATCCTCCTTACTGATAAAGTTGGATTTACTATTACTGTTTTAGAAATGCCGCTTTTAGAAAGTAGGCATTTCTCTATACTTACTGCTCTCTGTGCCTGACAGCCTGTCTCCAATACACCTCTGGGTTGGGTGACAGCTACACTTTGTGCATTCCTCTAGACATCCACAAACACAGGAAGGTGAGGCTCATCTGCATTCTGAGCACTCGTCTGCATTCTGACAGCCTTCCTAGGCTGAAGGGGGAGAGGTGACTCACACATCTGAATGGGCTATGTCCTGTCCTCAAACAAAGCACTGATTTCATCCCCGAACTACCCCCAGGGTTATCCTAGCAGACAGTACTGGGCTGAAAGGAATACTTGTGCACTTCAGAGTGTTCTTTTGAAATCACCCCCTACATCAAAGGCACTTTTGGATAAATGTACTGGGTCTCTGACCCCTTGAAATCAGATACTTCTGGATCTTGAACTGAACCTCTATCAGAAAGTCTGCTGTGCTGCCTAAAGGACTCAACTGGACTGCTTTTCTGGAAGGATTGCTTTTTTGCTTATTGCCCTGCTGCCTGCTGCTTTCTGACTGCTGAAGGAGAGCTGGACTCTGCCTTCCTTCCAAGTGATCTCCAAGGGATTGCTGGCTTGCCTCCTGTCTTCTGAAGTCTCAGGGACACTTAAAACTTCCTACAATTCTGCTGGTGCTGCTGGACTCTGCTTCTGTGAGTCCTACCTTTGCCTGAGGTGCCCCCTCCAAGCGCAGGGCCTCAGAAGTGAATTCTGCAGCTACTTTCATCACCTACAGCTCCTGAGCACCTGAAATCAAACTTTTGGGCTCTTTGCGACCGTGAACGGGCCCCTTTGTACTGGGACTGCACTGCTCGCTTGAAGGATCAGTGCGAGCCACTGCAGCATCATCCCCTCGCACAGAAAGCATCGCCACCAGCGACCGCGAGGCCCCGTTAGGCATCCGTGATGCCCGGCTGACTCTCCGCGCCCACAGGACCATCGCTAGCGATGTTCTACTTGCTCCCGTGGACAGTCTCCCCCGAGAACGGGCCTCTTTACTTAGCTTGAGAAGGTAAAACTTCAGAGGGCCTATTTGGAACTGCATCCGACCTGCACTCCATTGTGTTCGGCATGATCTTTGGATTTACCCCGGTCTAGCGCGACCTAAAGTAAACTTTTAGCGCTGTTGACGACTAAGCACTGCGTTTGCATTTATTATTTAAAAATTAATATCTCAGTTTCTACTGATTGGATTTTTGTTGCTGTTGTCTTATTTTGCTCAGATAAATATTCTCAATTTTTCTAAACCTGTGTGGTGTACCTTTTTTTGGTGTATTCATTGTGTTACTGTGTGTGTGTTGCACAAATACCTTGCATGTTGCCTCTTTAGATAAGCCTGACTGCTCTGTGCTAGGCTACCAGAGGGTGAGCACAGGTTATCTTTTTAGTGTGAATTTAGCTTACCCTAACAAGAGTGGTGGTCACAAGGCGTATCTGCCATCACTGTGCCAGGGTTGAGATCTGGAAGTTCATCTCAATGCCAAACAGGACCTCATAAGGGGTCCATCCACCCAAGGTTCATCTAGGAAGATTATTTAAAGGTCTCTAGACACCATACAAGTGATGGACCCAACTACGACCTGAACCTAATACGTTAGCTGTTAATGACTGCTTTAAGTCACGTTTTGTTCCTTTGCTGCTACTGCATATGTCCTGCTAAAGACTTGCAAATCTTTTGGAACTGTTTGTGTGTCAGCCAATCGCTGTGGCCACAACCGTAGAAATCTGGAACATGAATCAACTGCCAATAGTATAAATTTAAACAAACCATCTGAATTTAGAGGTCCGCAGTGATCCAGACAGACACTTTAGAGATTTGTTTGATACTAAGAGAGGTGTGTATGGTTGCCGAGCTCCGGTGGAACTTTTAATTTGCTGACAAATGTCACAACTGAGGACATATTGCTTAGCCTGTTTATAAAGACCATGCCACCAATAGCATTTCAGTAGTAAGGAAATGGTAGCCACTTTACCTGCATGGGCAGATGCTAATCCCTCATGAGCAGCTATGATTAATTCTAGCCTGCGGTCTTGGTTTGGTATCACTTGTTCCCCTACTCCGGGAATGCGAGCAAAAGGTATGTTTTAAACACTCAGGAGATAGGAGTATTTTACTGGAAATTTTTTAGGTAATGGTGTGGCAGTGCGTGAAGCATTGACAGCAACCATGATGTCAAAATCCACCCTCATGTGTGAACAAGTAATTGTAGCTACTACAGCAGTCTGAACCTCTCCTTCATCATCCAGTGAATTCCCTGCAATGTATATTCCAACATGCTGATAACTCAATGTATGAATTAAATGATCCCATGCCAAACATTCTTTAAGATGTGCCACCTTTCCCCAAAGCAATTTATGCTTGATAGCATTTCCTTTAGAATCCCTGAATCCATTCAAGCGCCCGTAATGTAACGGTTCATTAAAAGACTTGACGCAGTAATACGAATCACACACAATCAGTGTGGGGAATTCAGGATCTGTATTTTCTAGTGCCAGATTTAAAGCTTTCAATTCAGGCAGCTGAGCAGTACAATCCTCTAAGGATTGTGTAAACGTTTTTTGTGGATGGAATTCTCCATTCCTCATGACACCGCGTACTGCTCCACATGCAGCGGAAAATTGCTGTTTAGTTCCAACAGCGGGCTGGGCTGAACCATCAGTATATATGATATAATCATACTGATCAAGAGGCAAAGTGTTGTTGGGTACAGAATATTCTTGTTTATATTGGAGAAATTCTTGTGTTTGTAAAGTGGGGTCAAAGACATAGTCAACATCAGTAGCTGTTAAGGAGGTGACCCACTGCCGCTGTCTGCCACGGGCCGCCTGGCCATCGCAAAGATGGTTATGCTACCTAGGGTACTGTACTATTTTTTGACACTCCCAATACTAATCCCCTTGAAAGTGTTCCAGGTGCTAGATTCACTGCTGACAGAACTAGTATGGGGCGTGGGTCGGCGTAGGGTGGCACTAAAGACGTTACAACTCCCGACAACAGCCGGAGGTATGGGTGCTCCGGATTTTAGGGCCTACTGTATGGCGAGTCAGTTACAATGGCTCTCATACTGGTTAGCAGGCTGTAATTTGTAGGAAATGGGCTATACACCCAGACTGCTGGCGCAGGGTAAACTACATGCTAAACTACATAGCACACATCCAATTAATAGTGCGGGCTCTCCACTATTGCAAATAGCGCTGAAGTACTGGAAATACGCTTTAAAGTATACACAGCCGCGCCTGTCCTATGCACCGTACCCCTCTTTTGGGGCTGCCTATACCAACAGGTATAGTTACACAGGGTCAGCTGGTCGGATGGGAGGATGGAGGGATAACAACAGTGGGGGCAATGTTTCAAGACGGTGTCCTGATGGCACATGCAGATTTTGTTAGCACAAATGGCTTGCCAGACACTTTATTTCTTTTACATGCATGGTTATCGCACTGTTTAAGAGGGATGTGGGTACCGGACGGGCAAGAGCCACCTGCAAATGAACTAGTCCATATGCTACATTTAATGGGCAATGGTAGGCATTTGACGAAATGGCTATATACGGGCATTAGAGAAGCAGGGGTTTCCCCACTACGGGATTTGCGGGCTAAGTGGGAGGCGGACATGGGAATAGAGCTGACTGATAAATATTGGACGACGCTTCTTGTTTACCCGAAAGCAGTGTCACGTAATGCACAATTTAAATTTATTCAATACCTGATCATGCAGAGGGCATATCTAACACCACATAGACTGCACAAGATGTACCCTGCAGCGACATCGAATTGCCCAAGATGCATGGAGGCATATGCAGGGTTCGTTCACATGTTATGGGTATGTCCGGCACTCACACTCTACTGGGCGCAGATAGTGCAAATCCTAACAGATGTGGTTGGCGGGCAGTCCTGGGACGATGCGGAGTGCTGCATACTGGGGATATATCCACAACCAAAGGGATACAAGGTTCAGGCATGATTTGCTAACTTGGCGCTACTACTAGCAAAGAGGCACATAACTAGGAGATGGAAGGCCACTAGGCCACCAAACATAGAGACGTGGAAGGAGGAAGTAGTGAAGTGGAGCCTTGCCGAAAGTGCTGCGATACGTAGGGAGGAGCAACGAGGGCAGCGAAACATACCCATAGCAATGGCATGGGATATGCTGTGTGAAGCTTTCAAAGTATGGGATAGGTCCACCCAGGTGTCAGCTGACTTGATATCTGATGAGCCATAGGTATCGACACTGAGCACTCATGCTGCTTCAGAATATTGCTAGGCAGATCTTGTACGACGCAGGGCCAGTGGTGTTTGGGTAATGGACATTATGCATATGTTGACCTAGAATGTGATATGATACACTGTAAAGTGCTGCCTGCTCATGTTTATGTTACAATGAATATAATAGACTATTACTCTGTATGTTTGAGTAGATACCAAGTGTGTTGCCCAGTTAGCTAACTGCGGGGTGGGTGGGGAGAGGGATCCGGGATAATTAAATCGAGTATGTAAGGGATATGCAATACTCATTTCATTTACTGTATGTGAAATACACAGGAAATGTGAACATACCAAGTGGAAAGATCATGCTATATAATTATATGTACTGTAATAGACTACTGGCAATTGTATGTTAAGATAAAAACTGTAATGCTGGCAAATGTGAACTGCATTGGTATATTCAAGTATCGATGCGGGTGCAGTCTGTTTAAATGTACTTTAAAAAAACTCAATAAGGTTTGTGTTAAAAAAAAAAGGAGGTGGCCCACTGTATCCATCTAGGATGTAAGGCTTTCGCATTTGAAACTCTGACCTTTGTAACAGCCTCTAAGGCTGGAATAGGAGTATTCATAATTATAGGTTTCCCCTGAGCCAGCGGTCTTTCCTTTATAACAGCTGTCTTAACAGCTGTCAGTATTTTTTCTGTTGATGAAAAATGCATTTCAACATTTGAGTATAAATGCGATTTATATGCATTTGTCACAATATCACCCTCGTGAAAGGTAACGTGTGGATAGCCAGTGGATTCCGCGATTATGCGGATCACCAAGAAAGTTGTGTTGATACAAGTGTGTAAGTGTCTGGATGCAAGCATGTCAGTTTGCAGTGTTCTCAGAATCTGTGTATGTTCTGATGTCCAATGTGTACTGGAAAAGTCAGGACAATTTAAATCATAAAACGGTTTTGCCCATTGTGCGTAGTCTGGTATATATGTTCGATCAAAATTGAGAAAGCCTAAAAGTGATTGTAACATTTTAATAGTGTTTGGTGGTTGTAAAGGGCACATTTCTCCAAGAAATATGGTGCAAGGCTTTTGCCTTCATTGGACAACTCAAATCCCAAGAATAGGACACTGAGAAAAGAAATGTTTGTTTTTTGAAAGTTGAATTTCTAGCCATGTTCAGGGAAATCCCAAAAATGCGCAATCTACTCTGGCTATATCTGTGTTTAAGTCATCATCCATTAGATATAAGTCCTCAACACAGGACAATGCTTCAGAGTCAATTTCTTGTAAAAATTTATGTTACTCTGGCAGAGAATAGATCTGGGCTGTTCTTATACCCCTGAGGAAGTCAGCAGAAATTTTTCTGGACCTCTAAAGTGGTGAACACCATTAAATCCCTCTTCTCAGGTGCTATGTTTTGGCAGAAATAGCCATTGGGAATGTCCGAAGTTGTTTTGTATTTTTTGCGCACTAGGGATCATATTCTCAAGCACTTATCGCCGATTTATCGGCACTTTAGCGCCGCAAAAGTGGCGATAGATTTATCGCCCTATTCTCAAGCTGGTGCAAACTGCCGATATCGCCAGTTTACCAGCGATAGCTGCCGCAAAAAACATCGCCACGGGTGAGTGCGACAACTAACGCTAATGATATGCAGAGTAGGCGTTCCCGTGCAAAAACACACGAAAACACCACTTCGCGCGATTCTCAACGACCATTCAGATCTGCGATGCGAACTAAGAACAGGCGATAAGGCGTGCTAGCAGCAGGGATTTAACACTTGCCTTTTACTGGTGTTAAGCAGGACAACCAACTGCAGTAGAAAGGGAGCCCAGCCCAGAGCCACATCTGAAGACCAACAGATGCCATGGAGACACTGATCATGCAGCTCGGAGACCCAAGAGGGCCACAACACCCACCGCCACCACCCCCAGGCCTCCCCCCCGGACCACCCACCCCCGGATTACCACCTAGGCAGTGCAGGACAGCGTACAACCCTAAAACGCACCAGCCCCAGAGACTCAACGCCAGAGGAAGCCATTGGCCAACACAGGCTCAAAAGGACAACCATCCTCCGCATCCTGACCCACATTGCCCACAGGCTGACGGTACCAACACAGCGGACAACCTACATCCCCCCGCAGACAAAGCTGCTGGCTGTGCTGCACCTGTTGGCCCCTGGTACCTTCCAACCAACAACTGCCAGAGTCGGAGGAGTCACACAGCCAGCCCCATCAAACTCCCTCACACATGTCATGGATGCATGTCCAGAAAAGCAACGGCGGGCCCCTGTATCTGCACCACACGATAGTTCCAATTCGTAGTGTACCTGCGCAACCAACCCCAACGCCAGCCGTGCTAGATGCCTCTGTGCCCCAGACCCAAGATCGTAGTAACCAAAATGTGGGTGCGCCAGGTCATGAAGTCCAGTAGTCAACAGTAGTGTAAAAACAGAACTTTATTACAAATACATAAATCAACAAAACGAAAAGCTCAGCCAATGCGTTCCATTCCCAACGGGGAACTTCAACAGGGCAACGTGTCTTCAGAAACCTGTGGGAGAAATGGTGACAATGGTCAAACGTCCGTATAGTCACATGCCTAATCTGGTACAGTGTACTGCACTTGGACAAACTGGAATGCTCACAGGCATGATAAACCATGCATGAGAAGACCGTAACAGAACTACGTGTGGCCGTAACCGTCATAGGAATGAGGAGGAAGGTAACGACCACACGAACTGTTGTTACGGTCACATCATGCAGGACTCATCATACCTGAAAGCATCACGGTGTGTGTCAGCTCGATACCCCTGCCCTTCACTCCCCCCACACTGCGCAGGAACATCTTGAGACCACGCAAGGGAACTACGCCATAGCTGGCGTCACGCACATGTTGGGGGTAATTCACAGCACACGTGTATGACTTGTGCCCCCTGCCGACACTGCACACAATCACCGCAACAGCAACCACCCGCATGCCATCACTGTGCATACAAAAGTGGACCACCGTGGCCTGTCCACCAATGTCATCGCAAACTCCCCAGGCAGTGTGCATGATTCCCACATGTCCGCAAGTCCGCCACCAACCAGTGCTTTGAGGATGGCCCCCATGGAAATGCACTGCCCATCGGCAAGTACCAACTGAACACACCACACACCTCAACTCCACAATCCCCCAACTCACAACTGTGGGAATGCACACGTCACCAATCCACTACCAAAGTGACTACTGCGTGTGTCTCAGTCTCCGCCACAACCTGCCTATAGGCCTACACACACGTGGCCGACCACCTTCAACGGGCACATTCACACTGGAGACGAGGTGGCTACGTCCCAAACCAACCCACGCACATCACGATCATCACATGCAGGGTCGTGTCAGCAAGGGCGGCGCCCCCCACCCAGCCACGAGTCCACTGCTGTGACCGGTGGTGCCTGCGCGATCCTGTGCGCCTGCTGCACCCCAGCCCTGGTCCCCAGACCAGTCCTCCGCCCAGCGATGACTGGCCGCCCCTGTGCACCCAGGCCTCAATGCTCATCTGCCACCACCGGCGTGTCTCCAAGAGGGCCCACCATGTGCCGGTGCATCCTCCTCAGCCGATCGCTGGATTCCGCGCCACAGGCCCCCAGCGCACCCTGCGGCACCGCACCGCGGAGTCATGTGTGTGCTGACTGCTGCCTTCGGCGTGCACTACGGCCAGCAGGACTCACAATTCAAATTGAACCACGGTTAGTAGGACGGCTCATCGAGGCCTACGCATCATCGCAGGCTGCACACCCGCTCAGCTCTTCAGGTGCCACTAACCCTGTGCAACGCAAGTCATCGTCACGTGGCGGTAGGCCCCTGCCAGACGCAGTGCCGCGGGTGCCACTGACCCTGTGCACCGCAAGTCATCGTCACGTGGTGGTAGGCCCCTGCCAGACGCAGTGCAGTGGGTGCCACCAACTCAGTGCACCGCAAGTCATCGTCCCGTGGCGATAGGCCCGTGCCGGCCGCAGTGCAGCGGGTGCCACCAACTCAGTGCACCGCAAGTCATCGTCCCGTGGTGGTAGGCCCGTGCCGGCCGCAGTGCATCGGGTGCCACTAACTCAGTGCGCCACAAGTCATGGACCCTTTATGATAGGGTCTCGTGGTGCGGACGCCATCATGTCATCTCCGGCAGTGGGGAATGTGATGTGCTAGGCCCCTTTTATTGGCGGGTCACATGTACTGTGACGCCTGTGCTGGATGGGTGTGGTGTGGGTGTTAACCAGCCCTCAGGGAGTGGCTGTGGCATGCTGACAACTAGACCATTGATCAGCAGATCACTACAGGGAAGACCTGGGACATGTAGCTTTGTCGTCCCCCCCTCTGAGCGTAAGTGGAGTGGACTGGCCTGGCGTATGGCAGGCCAGCATAGGTTGGGAACAATGAGCCCGGGGCTCTGGGCGTGCTTCAGTTGTGGGCTGGACAAGGAAGTAACTGATGCTCGTGTCTCTGTTGTAGTGTCTACGCCACCCGGACCGCAATCAGCAATGTTGCACCCTGTGACTCAAGTCCCACGACATGTGCAACATTGACGTAAGGGGGAATCACTGACCCTACATTCATCCATACTCTCATACTTGAATGATCAAAGGCATGAAACATCTGTGCGATTCTGAATGTTTAATTCACATTCAGTGGAGTGTTGCAGCTGGAGCAGTACAGGGCCATGCAAACCCCACTTCACATTATTGGCCTGTGGAGGGCCAGCCAAAGTCCTTCAGGGAATGACAAGTACATCGGAAGAGGAAGAGTTCAGTCCGCAGCCTGATCGCTGTGTCATTGGTAACCAAACAGAAAATGGCAGTCCATGTCGTGGTCCAAGGTGAGTGTCGTAGAGTGTGTCGGGGGACAGTGGAAGGTGATGATGCAAAGGGCAGAACCAAGCAGAAACAGGCCATATGGCGGAGATGAATGCTACTGCCTCCTCCTTACCAGTAAGGTTGATTCACCCGCATCTTCGTCCTCTGATGTCACATGTGCCTCACACGTGGGTGGTGGTGGAATGTCAGCCGCACTTTGTGCCACTGACACATCGGGGGCCGGAGGTGGATTGCCTGCCGCACTGTGAGGCACTGACACATCAGGGGGCGGAGATGTGGATGTAGAAGCAGCAGCAGCATTCATCTGCGCAAGGCCTTGAGGCAGCAATGCCATGATGATGTGCTGCAGGGCATGGAAGGTCCCAGCCACATCTCGCTGGTGTGCAGCCGTGGCAGCCATTCTTTCCGCCGTCATCCGCTCCATGTTCTCCATGAGCCCCCGCATCTGTCCCAACTCCCGGCTGACATCGCTGGAGCCACTCTGAATGGACAGTTGTTCTTTTCTCAGTACCATGACTCCAGCGATGTCAGCCATGGATCGTTGGAGAGCATGGAGCGGAATGTGGGTGTCTGTTAGGGACTGTAAGTGGTCCCTGATGGGAATCAGACTCCGATGGATGGCATCAAGTTTGGCTGCCATGAGGTCGAACCCCACCCACACCTGATCAGCCATCTTCTCCTGGACCTCTAACACATGGCGTTGGAAGGCCATGTGTTGTTCGTGGGGGTCCTGGGAGACAGCCGGGGTGGTAGGTGCTTCCTGCTGTGTGGACTGTGCAGGAGGTGGGGTCTCCTCGATGCAGCTGGGCTGCCCTGCTCCTGGAGGTGGGGTGCCGAAGCTGTCAATGAGGGTTTGGAGGGCTTCGGTGTCGATGTCGGGGATGTCCTCATCGTCATCAGCGAAGAGTTGTTGGGGCTGCTCTGCAGGAGGTGTTGATGCTCCCTCTGCAATGTGAAGGGGAGATGCAGTATTACATTGTGTTCACATGTATGTTGTCGCATTGTACAAGTTCACATGCAGACTGCATGACAATGTACATTGTGACTGTTTAGGAGGAGCTGCCTATTTGATGCGGGACAGTGGACATTTCGTCAACATCACGGAAATGTGTTTGTACTTGTACATTGACATCTCACATTTCCCTGCTATGCCAAATGTGATTGGCTAGTTTCTACACACAAGCGGCACCTGTTGTGTCCTCTGTCCTGTTGTAAACGTGTTGCAGTTTGTACCACATTGTTGTCAATGCTGATGTGCTCTGAATGTCATGTGTGTGTGCTGCATTTTGTGAGAGTCGCCCCTGCAGCTCTGATTTTGCTGCCCCTGTCCCTTTCAGGTGGTGTGCCTTTGACTTCTGTGCCCAGACAGTACTGAGATGTTGCAGACTTAGGTGAATTTGGGTCTTGGTGGGAGTTGGGACTCTGGGGCATGGTTTGTCCGCAGATGTGTTGTTGACGTCAGGGGTTGTTTGTGCAAGTGGATGTGTCAGAGTGTGACCTGCTCCTTTACGGATGTGGTCCACACTCAGCCACCTCAGTGTGGTGGCGTACACCATGTCCTGATGATCAGACTGCAGCCATGCTAATCGTCATGCAGTGTCACTTGCATTGTCAGTGTGGCTCACGGACCCGCAGCTTTGCTGGGTTCAGCACATGTGCATGGGTTGGTTGTGAGATAAGTGATGTGTGGGCGGGCCTCCTCTGGGCACATCGTCGACGGGGGCCTACGTGCTGTTTCTATGTGTGCTGCAGTGTGCCAAGGGGATCAGGGACATGATCCAGAGTCATTGTGGGTGTGCACTGTGCAATACTTAATTGTGCATGTGTGCCATTGTGCCCATCTCCCCCCGTCCCCCCAGTCCCTGGTCGATACTCACCCTGTTGCTGTTGTGTCAGGTCATGTTGAGCAGTGTCCGGTCCCCCAACCCCTGCCACCGTCTCCCCACTGATGACTGTGGACACCATTTCCTCCATCTCATCCAGCTCCTCCTGTGGCGCTGGACTCCCACCTCCAGTCTGCATTGCTGCCTTCTGGTTGTTGGCGAGTTTCAGCTTGGTCTTGCGCTTCACATCATTCCAGCGCCTCTTGAGCTCTTCCATTGTCCTCCTCAGCACTCCGACTGCATTCACCTTGTCCAGGATGGACTGCCATGTTGCATTTTTTGTTGCCAATGACACAGTGGAGGTGACGAACAGTTGTTGATGGTGTTCTATCACCTCCGTGATCAGGATCCTGTTTTCCTGCGGACTGAACCGCGTCTTCCTCTTCTTCTTGTCCTTGCCCTTCCCTGTCCCCGAGGTCCCAGGCTGCTCCTCCAGGGGGCTTGTGGGGCTCTGGCCGTCCTCTGTACCTGCTCCGGCTGCCTCCATTGTGCTTCGCTGTAGTTTGGTTTTTGTTTGTGGTTTTTTTTCTTCTGCTTTTGTAGTGATTTTTCCCACCTGACGTGTGTGATTTGCAGGCCTGGCGCTGCTTTTCGATGATTGTCTTATCGCGGTTGGGCCCATCGCAACTTTTTTCGCGTTCGGGTTTGGATTTTCATCGCCGTCCTGGTAATGTTATCGCGGACATTTGAGGCGTTATCGGGAGACTATCGCATGTTACCGCCGTGTTGAGAATACGACATTAACACGGAGTTATTTTCCCGCGATAGACGGCGAGATGAAAACTTGCGTTAACCTATTTTGGCGATGTTTATCGCACGTTCTTGAGAATATCCCCCTATGTTGTTCATTAGTGCTGCGCTGTGTGAATTTTGAGTTGTAAAAGTGTATGCATGATTGTTTGAATGTCTGTAGTCTAACACTAAACAATAGGAATGATCTGGTTTTGCTACCAGAAACAAAGAATATAACCACTCACTACTTCAACTCTATGAACAGGGTACTCGACACCCTAGCTCCCCTGCAACTAAAAAGAGTCACCACCAAAATCTCAAACCCCTGGTATGATGGTAGACTAAATGAGGACAGAAGATCACTGAGAGCAATTGAAAGACAACGGAGAGCCGCCCCATCCACTACCCACCTCAAAATACTAAGAAGCACCAGAAATGCCTATTACAGAAGGATTAGAGGCGCAAAAGCTGATTTCATATGCAAACAATTAGACCAAGCTAAAAATCGCCCCAAAAAACTGTTCGAAATAATCAAAGCTCAATCTAAGGGTGTCACCCACTCCCCCAAGCCAATCCGGATACGCTCCCCAATTGCGAAGATCTTGCCTCCTTTTTCACAGCAAAAACTGAAAACTTAAAGACAGACCTACTTAACGATCTATTATCCCTGACCGACCCACACTCAATCCCCGCACCGACCACACCAGGGACCCCGCTTAACTGCTCTGCAAAGCTCGACCTCAAGAACAACGCCTCCTGGACTGCCTTCAACTTCTACAGCGAAGAAACTATCCTAAACACGCTCACTACTTTGAATCCCTCCAATCATTTCACAGACCCTCTCCCAGCATCCCACCTAAAGACCTTCATTCCACTGCTAGTGCCCCTATGGACTAAGATTATTAATACATCTCTTCTGCAAGGAACCATCCCGGACATCCTCAAAACTGGTCAGGTTTCCCCCATCCTAAAGAAAGTAACAGCAGATCCCTCAGACTTGAATAACTATCGCCCAATATCTAACATCTCAACCCTGGCCAAACTGCTCGAAAAATGTGTCCACATGCAGCTTAGTAACCACATAGACCATTTCAACCTACTCGACCAATTCCAATCAGGCTTTCGTTCAGGGCACAGTACCGAATCAGCCATGACTCACATAATAGATGACGCATTACAAATACTGGATCAAAACAAAGCCTGCTTGCTAATCTTACTGGACTTATCCTCAGCCTTCGATACAGTCAAACACGACAACCTACTGGACCTCTTGAAGCAAAGAATGGGACTATCTGGAACGGTGTTAAACTGGTTCACCTCCTTCCTTCAAAACAGAACACAAAGATTCAAGATTAACCAATCCTTATCAAACCCCACCCCAGTCACTTTGGGAGTACCCCAGGGATCCTCCCTCTCCCCAACACTCTTCAATTTGTTTATGGAACCACTCACTGAGCTTCTCAACTCCGCAAACATCCATTATCACATGTACGCCGACGACACACAGCTCTACATTAAGGTCCACTCTCTTGAAGACATCAAGTCCCTTAACTCAACGCTCCAAAAGACACAGACCTGGCTGGCTAGGAAACATTTAAAACTAAACACACTAAAGACAGAATTCCTCCTAATCGCTCCCCCCAACCAAACATCCATCATCTACGAGTGGATGAAGCACCTAACTTCACTCGACGGTCAACCTCTCATCATCGATTCTGCTAAATCCCTAGGAATAACCCTGGATAATAAACTAAATATGCAGAAGCACATCAGTGCTGCAACTAAAGGAGCAAATTTTCAGATAAACACCCTGAGAAAATTGAAACCCTTCATACCCGCAAATGACTTTAAACAGGCAGTCCAAACTCTAGTAATTCCCAGAGTTGACTATGGGAGTGTCGCTCTTCGTGGCCTTCCTAAATCAACGACCGCTCCGCTAAGAGCCGCAATCAATACAGCCGCTAGACTCGTCACTGGCAACAAAAGAAACTGCCACATTTCCCCTGACCTGCAGGCCCTCAACTGGTTACCTTTTGAGGCCAGAATCCATTTAAAAATCGCTTGTATGACACATAAGGCATTGCATCACAAAACCCCGAGGTACCTAGCGGAGAAACTAGTACTATCGGGTGGTAACAGATCTACCAGGAGTTCTGATAATCTTCTACTTAAACCAACGTTTCTCCAAGAAGAAAACATATAATCGTACCTTCTCAGGAATGGCTCCCAGGATTTGGAACGCCTTACCCCCAGAAACAAGACTTAATCTGTCCACTGCTTTTTTCAAAAAAGAAGTGAAATCGATATTCATGTCTAAATTCCCTTGAACTTTTTCTTATACACTCCTGTAGATATATGCTAACCGCTAATAGTTACCAATACTGTATTCGCATAATTCTGTGTTTTCTATATGTATATGTCATCCACCTATATTTGCCTTGTAAAGCGCTACCGCAAGGGTCTTGTTCGCACTATACAAAACTGTCAAAATAAAATAAATAAATAAAGAACTGTTCAGTGGAGAGATACAAGGCTCAAGTGTGCCTTTATAATCTAATTGTGTAAGAACTTCCATAATGGGCGTTTACTTTCGTGCTTTATTGTATATTGTGGTTGCATTTGTGGGCTGGACCTTATAGGTATAACATGATAAGGTGAGTTCTTATCCCAGCCTATACCTATCCCAGGTATAATGCCGGGCCTCGTGCAAGAGCCCACTCTGCGGTATACACTTGTTTGACAACTTCAGGATAAAGAACGGAGATGGTTGGTATTATTATATCTTCCCCTTTTGGGACTTTTCTAACAAACTCAGGTGGCTAATCCACTTCAGCCAAGAGAATGTTATAAGTGTTGGTTAAATTTTCCCAGAAAATTAAGTACGCAGTATGTCACTGTTGGACCTGGGCTTTTTTGCAGGGTTATCCCCAAACATTTTTTGCCTTCTTCTTCCTATTTTTTCGGACCTTTTTTGTTGGCTCTAGGACTCTAGGCACTTTACCACTGCTAATCAGTGCTCTGTCTAAATTGTATTGGTGATTGATTTATTCAAGATTAGCATATTTGATTTACTAGTAAGTCCCTAGTAAAGTGCACCAGGGGTGCCCAGGGCCTGTAAATCAAATGCTACTAGGTGGCCTGCAGCACTGACTGTGCCATCCACAGGAGTAGCCCTTCAAACATGTCTCAGCTGGCCTGCCACTGCAGTGTCTATGTGTGTAGTTTTAAACTGCCATTTTGACCTGGCAAGTGAACCCACTTGTCAGGTGTTAGACTTGGCATCCTTGGTGTGATTTCTCCTGACATTTTGCCTCTACCGCCTGTATTTTTGATGCTGTGCTGGATTTCATTTTTGCTGGCTTAGATGCTTTGGGTACTTTGCCACTGCTGATCAGTGTCAAAGTGCAAGTGCTCCCTGTGTAAATTGTTATCTTGATTGGTTATCCATGAGTGTCATATTTGATATACTGGTAAGCCCCAGGTAAAGTGCACTGAGTGGGCCCAGGGCTTGTAAATCAAATGCTGCTAGTGGGCCTGCAGCACTGATTGTGCCACCCACACAAGTAGCCTTCCAAATGTAACACAGACCTACCACTGCAGTGTCTGCACATGCAGTTTTCAACTGCCATGTCGACCTGGCAAGTGCACCCACTTGCCAGGCCCTAACCTTCCCTTTACCTACATGTAAGGCACCGCTCAGGTAGGCCCAAGGTACCCCCTTGGGCAGGGTGCAGTGTATGTGAAAGGTAGGACATGGCCTAGTGTGTGTGACGCGTCTGATAGTGAAATACTGCCAATTTCCTTTTTCACTGTTGAAAGGCTATCTGTCCCATGGGCTAACAAGGGAGTTACTTTGTAACATCTTACAAGTATAACTTTCCATTGGGGCAAGATAGAGAAGGGGAGTTTAGGTTCTCTGACCTCAGAATTTAAAAACACATCTTTTTAGGGAGATGTTTTTAAATAGTGTGTTTGAAAATGCCACTTTTCGAAAGTAGGCATTTTCTTATTTAGCCATTCTGTGTGCTCTGCTGTTGTGTATTGACTGTCTGGTTTTGGAGTGACAGGGGCTGGTGATGTGCATTCACTGTAGACAGCCACCGGGGTGGGGGGGTTTAGGTAAGCCCTGCCTTTCCTGGGTGACTCAGAGCTGAGCTGAATAGACCTTGACTGCATTTAGAGTGGTCGGAGGAGTTTCACTTGCACCTGAATAGGCAGTGTCTCCTTTGCACAATGCTGTCTCCATCTCCTGTGGTCATGCTGCACCAGAGAGGACAGAACTGGTTTGGACTGGGCTCAGAGACCCTTGCCACAAAGAGAACAAAGACAAAATGTGGTATACGTATTGGACCTTAAACCCTAGAGAATTAGATCACTTCTAGACTCAAGAGGAACCTTTTGCCAAGGAGAAGAGCTGGAGAGATGTAAGGAGGAGTATTGCCCCTCTGCTGTGTGTTTTGATGGGTTGGCCTGCAGGCAGTGGTGGCTCCTCCATTGGGGTGTGGGGGCGTCGCCTCACTGCTGCTCGCAGTGCGAGAAGCAGAAACATTAAATGGTAAAACTACCATTTTATGTTTCTGCTTCTCGCACTGCAGAAGCAGAAGTGCCTGGAGTGCCTGGTTGTGGGAGGGCGGGTGGGTGGTCCCGCTCGAGGGCAGGGGGGGAGTGGCTTGCCCAATGTTATGGGCCCTGGCTGTTTGGTCGGCCCCAGGGCCGACCAAAGCAGTCATGCGCACCCTCCATTTTCTCAATGTAGGCTGCATGCAGCCTACATAGAGAAAATGGCCTCCCTACTGGCGCCCGGCTGGGGCGCTCTCCGCTGCGCCACACCAATCACAACGCTGCCATTGCAGCGTTGTGATTGGTTTCGGGGAGCAGGAGGAGGGAGGCTGCCTAAGACGCGCCAGGATTAGCAGGAGCTGAGGCGGCGGCGCATGATGCGGTCGCGGATTAAGGTAAGTTTTTTTATTTTATATAGATTGCCTGGCTGGGAGGAAGCATACCTGCCGGGCCCTAACATGCTGCTAATACATCACGGTAATGAGGGCTCGCTTTCAGCAGATTATGTAACAGTTACTGATGCGGCTGAACGTGCAGCCCGGGCTCCCAGGGCATGACCTTCCGCCTTAGGGAGAAGCTCCCCCGCATGCACAGCTTGCCAGCAACCTCGGATGTTATCCTGGTCGCTGGTTTCATACCCACGCAGGTTACACACGCATCTGAGAAGCGATAGAAAGCGAGCAAATTAAACAATTTTAAACGCGTATGTGAATGTCGTGCTCCTGAAAGTTCCCGGGTCGAGTGTACTAGAGACTGAAGCTCTTCGCAGCAATGCCTGCCTGCTTCCTGTTTTTCCTCTCCGCGACGTACGCAACAAAATGAATTGCCCTTAGGCGCCATAACAGCTGACAGAAAAATACGTCCCTTCACCCGTCCCCCTCCCTGAATAAGTTTGTCTTCAGAACTGAGTGCAGTGACATAAGGCAAGTCCTCCCCACGCTCGTTGCATAGTGTTGGTTCTGCACGGGTGTGTGTGTGTGTGTGAGTGAGTGTGTGGAGTTGTGTACCTGGTTGTTTGTACAAATGTGTGAGGCTACACGCCTACTTTTTAGTATGTATCTTTGGGGGTGCTGTGAACCGGACATTATAAAGGCATGTTTGTGGTTGTGTCCCAGATGTTTTCATTCATTCATGAGACTGAATACCTGCTTGTTTGTGTTTATGTAGCATGCAGTTTACCTGACTTTGTATGTAAAAATTCGCTCCTTTAATTGGTTGCCTGGCTGTGTTTAGATACCTGTGTATTTGGTTGTTCGTACATATGTAAGAGGCTGTGTATCTGCTCCTTTCTATGGCCCTGTTCAACTAGATGTTTCTCCTTGTGTGTGTAGGTATGTGCTTGGTCGTTTGTACATACGCCTTGGCCTGTGTACAGGATTGTTTGCACACACTGATGGCGCTGCCAAACTGCGTCCTGTATGTAAGTACTGCACTGATTATCACAGTGTGTGCACCTATGACTATAGTTTTGTGGTACTTAGATATTGTGCTGTCTATCTCACTAGTAGTGTCTCTCATGTGCACTTCAGCGCTTTTGAACACTGACAGCCACAGGGTTCGCTACTTTTGCCCAGTCACTTCGATTGCTGTGAATTGTTACCCGTGGGGTTCTGTGGTGTTTGTGGCTCCTGCTGGGCTACGATACTTCCACCAGTGACCGCCCCTTGCTGCTGAATGGCCCCTCCATAGGAGCTATATGTGCTGCACAGCAGAGAAGGGGTACAGTGGCAGACACCTCGCAAAGGGTCATAGTGGAGAGTAGAAACGCGTGAGCAGGCGGGGACATATTCTCCCTGGGATATGTGTTCCCAAGACATGCACGCCTGGACATATCTGCTCCATGAGATAAATGCTTCCAGCTGTATGTGTTCTATGACGTGTGCTCCTTGATATATGTGCCCTATGACTTAAGTGCTCAAACAGCAGGCTCTGAATTCGGAGGGGATTTACCAGAAAGACAAGAAGGGGAGAAAGCCCATTTGGCGAGGTGTAGGGCAGGGGCTATGTAGTTGCACTGTTCTCAGGGTAGAGACTGTTTAACAGGAGGTGTGTATCTCGCAGGTAGTAACTGTAAACTGGCAAGTGTTGCTTACCACGGGGTGGGTGGGCGTAAGATCCCAACACAGGTGTGTTGGGTCGGGAAGGGGTGGGCACGGGGGGAGGGGTATGAGGAGATTACCGAACCAGAGGAAGGAGTCAGGACTTCCGACCTTAGAAGGGTCACAATTGCTCTATTAACCTTCTTGCTTCTCAAATTTGCTTGAAAATGCACCATTTACCCACTCTTTTTTCAAAATTTTCTCTGGGGGAGAACCCCCCCAAGCCCACCTTAAGATGTTTGGACTTGCTCGCTGCGCTCGCTCGCCACGGTGCACTACAACAGAATGTTTACGCCCACCACTTTCAAATGTCACCAGCCACCACTGCCTGCAGGTGCTGCTTCTACCAAGTAAGAGGGCAAAGACTGGAACTTTGGGGCGTGGCTTGGCCGGCTGCAAGATGGCCGCACTCTAAGTGGGCTCTGCCGGCCAAGCTTTATTATCCGCCATAATCCTGCAGGATATTACTTCCTACCTGCACTTCGACACCGTTTCCTGCATCCCCACGGTGAGAGGCACCGACCGGAGCTGTTACTGTGTTCCTGCTCAGCTGGGCGGCTGAGTAACATCGTCGGGTGGCGGCGCCCGGCCTGGGCCGCGCTGGTTCCTGGCGCCGCACGCTGCAGGCCGGGATCGGAGGTTCCGACCATCAAGCCTCCCGGTGAGTGGCGCCGCCTCGGGGGCAATTGCTGGCGTGGTTGGGGGTCCGCGGGCCGAACCACCGGGTCCGGGACTCCACGGCTTTGCCGCTGCTGCTTTGCCCCGCCTCCTCTGGCCGTCTTTAATGGCGGCCGCCAACGTCCGGACCCGGTGATGGGGGCGGCGGTCCCCCCATGCCTCCTTGCCGGCCCTGCCCCCTGAGTGCTGTGCGCCCCCCCGCTTGCCCTTCGCCACTGCCCGGCCGGGCTGAGACCCCCTGTGTTGCCGCCTCTGCTCCGCGGCCTCTTTCTGGCGGCCCGCCCGGACTCTGCCTTTGGCCCACCCATTCTCTGGGCCCGACCTTTCATGCCCGAATCGCAGCATCGCCTGGCTCCTGTGACTGGCGGAACGGCCCGAGCTCATATCCTGTGGGGTCTTGCCTTTGTGAGCTCCCGGCGCCGGCCTCGTGTGGGGCGCTGCACCGGGCTCCTGTAATCCGCTGCTGGTCGCTGCGGCCATCTGCTGGGGCTCGCCTACACTGGGCGCCCTCCCTCTCCTGCTGCTGGCGCGAGGTGTCGTGGGCACTCCCCGGACGCTGACGAAGGGGGGGGACCCGCCTGAGCCTTGCCTCCCTGCCTGTGTAACCTGCTGCTGTTCGCTGCGGCCTCTGCAGGGGCTCTCCTGCACTGGGTGCCCTCCCTCTCCTGCTGTTGGTGCGAGGTGGCGCGGGTGCCCCCCGGACACCGGCTGAAAAGGGGGACCCGCCTGAGCCTTGCCTCCCTGCCTGTGTGATCTGCTGCCAGTCGCTGCGGCCTCTGCTGGGGCTCTCCTGCACTGGGTGCCCTCCCTCTCCTGCTGCTGGTGCGAGGTATCTTGGGTGCCCCCCGGACGCTGCCTGAGGGGGGGGCCCGCCTGAGCCTTGCCTCCCTGCCTGAGGGGATCTCCCCTGTACACACCGCGGGCGTCGTGGGACTGGGGTAGTTCACACCTAGCTACTCTATCCTTGCACGACGGCCGAGTGGGACTGCCCGTGTGCAGTGGGTCGCCATATTGGGGGCTCACGTTTGGGACCGGCGCCCCCCCCCTGTTCTTCTTCTGCCTGGAGGGTCCGTGTGGGAGGAGACCCACGCTGGGGTTTGTTGGCCGCATGCCCCTTCCTTCAGATCCGTACAGGCCCCAGGTGCTGCTCAAATACCGGCCATTATCCTGCTGGTGATCCCCATTGGCCGGCTGCCGCCAGGACTGCCTTCCAGGTGGGGGCTTTGTTTGCCCAGCTTCACTACCATTGCGGATCCGCTGCTTCCTCCCTCTCACCTCTGTGGCACTTTGGCCGCACGCCTGCTGCTCCTTCACGTTGTTGCGCTGGTGGTCCTCTAAACCGGTGGCGCATACCCGGCCGCCGCTTCCCCACGTGAGCCGGTCCGTATCGGGGTGCTGGTCAGCCGCAAGCTTCACTCACCATGGGAAAGACCGACCCGAAGCAGCCTAAGATCGCCTTCGATCTGCGCAGGTCCTCCCGCCAGGAGGGCTCCAGTGCTGAAGGGGGGGAGCCTGCTGCCACCCTGGGCGCGCCCCTCTCCCGAGACGACGACTTGAAGGCGATCATGCTGGACGTGAAGTCGACGGTCACCGGCATCGCCACCCAGCTAGACCAACTCTCGGCCCGCCTGGACTCAGTGAAGGCCCGTGTGGATACTCATGACAATCGTCTGTTGCATGTGGAGTCCCGGGTCTCTGATGCAGAAGATGCCGCCACGCAGGACCGTCAAAAACTGCTCCAAATGGACAAGATTCTGGCTGTTATCCGGGAGAAAAATGAGGATTTGGAGGCTCGCTCCCGCCGGAGCAACCTCCGCATAACAGGCCTTCCGGAATCGACCAACATCTCCCGCATGGAGAACTTTGTTGAGGCCCTGGTCAAAGAACTTTTTGGCGACGTCCTCTCCTCAGTGTTCATCGTGGAACGCGCACACCGCTCCCTCGGTCCTCGTCCCGGTCCCGGCCTTCCTCCATGCCCCATCATCGCTAAATTGCTCAATTTCCGGGACCGCGACGCTATACTCTGAGCTGCACGGGACAGAGGCACCATTATCCACCAGGGCAATACCCTCAGCCCGGCGGGAATTCCTACCTGCCAAACGAATCCTACAGAAACACGAGGTCCCATACTCCTTGGCCTACACGGCGAAGCTCAGAGTACGCCAGGGCGCAAAAACCCTTGTCTTCCCCGATCCCCGGGAGGCACTGGCGTTCGCCAAGAAGCTCGAGAAATCATCCCGGCCACCAACATCCAAATCCCCGTCTGAAGCTGCGGACCGCCTAATTGACAATGACTGAAGTGCCATGTACTGATTGTTGTTGGTTTCCCTTTTTTCACGTGATGCCTGAATCCACCCTAGCTTGGCCACCCTGCTTTACTGCAGGGGTGTATGCCTAGCCCTGCCATGCCCTCACGGGATTATTCCCAACTGCACAGTTGTCTTTCCCCTCCTAGTTGTGGGTCCCTGGGGTGGGGCGGGTTCGAGTCTCAGCCTGATTGGGGGGTTGGAGTGGGTGGGGGGTTGGGGGTCATTCTGTTTTTTCTTCTTAGTCATTTCAGTTGGGGGGGTATGTTTGGGGCAGGAGGTAGAGCATTGTTTTCTCAGCTGTGTTTCAGGGTGGGTGGGTTGGGTTGGGTTGGGGGGATTGCGGGGGGTTGTTTCTGTTTTCCTTCAGGGGATGCTGTTTTCTTATGGTACTGTTTGGTTTTTCTGCATTGCTTACACATGTCCAGTCCTAGACACCACATTGTGCTCCCAGCTGCCCATTTTGTCAGGCTTGTGGCTATTCCATTTCCACTTCCATGCTGTTCATTTGACCCGGCTCCCTATCTGCTTGCTGCAATCGCCTGCTCGCGGGCACGGGGCGCTCTCCTGGTCCTCCAGCGGATCCCGCTACCCCACTACTTGCTCGGCCTGCCTTTGCCCATGGGTTGTTCCCCTGTCGTCCCGCCGGCTGACGCCTCTGCCGTGCGCTGCTCCGTTGGTGCGTGCTTGTGGCACTTCCCGTCCGCGCGGCGCACACTCCCGACTCTGACCGCCTCCCCATGACGGACACTGTCTGCTGGACCTGGAATGTCCGTGCCTGAACGACCACTGAAAGGCGAGACTGATCCACTCACACTTGCAGCGCCATAAGGTGGACATCTGTCTCTTACAAGAGACGCACCTGATGTCGGGATCCCTCTCCAGACTCCATGCGCGCTACTGGGGGGAATCTCACTCTTCCACTTACTCGTCCTACGCCAGAGGGGTTTCCATTCTGATACACAGGGGCCTCCCATGGCACACAGCTCAGGCGCTGACTGATCCCGAGGGCAGGTATGTAATCCTTCATGGTTCCCTGCTGGCCCAGCCCGTGACGATTGTCGCGGTCTATGGCCCCAACTCGGACAACCCAAACCTCTTCAATCACATATGGCATCTTGCCTCCGCTGGCGGCCCTGCCGCTGTCATCTGGTTAGGGGATTTCAACGTTACACTTTCGGCGACCCTTGATAGGTATGGTCCCCATAGGTCCCATCCATGCGCTGCTGCGACCCTCCAGTCCAAACTAACCGATAACTCCCTCTACGATGTGTGGCGCCATTCGCGGCCGGATGCCCGAGAGGGAACCTGTGTTACTGGGGCGCGGGGCTGCTGGTCGCGTATAGATTTTTGGCTGACCTCTCCAGACGTTCTTACCTGGTTATCTGACATGACTCACATGGCTCGCACCTTCTCTGACCATGCTGCGGTCCAGCTCCGTCTTCGCCTTCCCCACTCCCCGCAGCGTGCATTCACCTGGCGACTTCCTCCTAACGCTCTTCGGGATACTGTATTCTGTGCGGACATTCACACTGCGATCACTGATTATTTTGACCTGAACACGGGGTCTGTCGACTCTGCTTCGGTACTCTGGGAGGGGTTTAAGACGGTCATCCGCGGCGAGTGTATCTCTAAACTGGCTGGAGTTCTCCGATCAATCCGTAACTCCCTTGCTAAGCTTGAGGCGGAAGTTAAGGAACTGGACGCCGCCCAGGCTGCGCACCCCAGGCCTGAAACGCTGGCACTTATACGCCAAAAACACACTGAATTCTCTGAGGAGGCAGACCGCGAGCTCTCCTTCCTGGGTAGGGAGGGACGGGCTCGTCATTTTGGTGAGGGTGAACGCCCTGGCAGAACTCTGGCGAATCTATTGCATCCGCCGCGTGCTGCCTCTTACATCACGGCCCTTTCTGACGGGGGATCGGCCAGGGCCACCTCCCCGGATGAGATCAGGTCCCGCTTTCTGGACTTTTATTCACAGCTTTATTCTGCCGGCCCATCCCCATCACGGGAAACTTTCGATCAATATTTCGAATCAATCGCGCTGGTCTGGCTGGAGGATTACCATAGAGAATTCTTGGACGAGCCATTTACTAGGGAAGAAATACTCGCCGCCATCAGTAGCCTCCCTGGGGATAAGGCGCCTGGCCTTGATGGCCTACCGGCTTCGTTTTACAAAATGTACGCGGACATCCTAGTACCACACTTGGCTGCCATGGATAATGAATCTTTCGATAATGGCCTCCTTCCTCAGTCTCTTCGTGAGGCCATGATAACTCTGCTCCTTAAGCCCGATAAGCCGGCCGACCGTCGCGATTCCTACCGCCCTCTCTCTTTAATAAACATCGACAATAAAATCTTCACCAAGCTGATCTCCTCCCGTCTCTTGCTCCTCATGCCCCTCATCGCTCTTCCAGACCAATCTGGCTTCATTCCCGGCAGAGCGACCTCGCACAACCTCCGTACAATCTTTTCAGTTCTACACCAAATCAATCCCAATCTTCCTGCTGTGGCCGCCCTCCTCGACGCCACGAAGGCGTTTGACACGCTCGAGTGGCCATTTCTATTCTACCTCCTACCTCGCATGGGCTTCAGCGAAATCTTTATACGCAAAATTAGGCTCTTCTACACCAACCCCTCTGCACGCCTCCGCATCAATGGTCAGTTATCGGACCCTATCCGCATCGAGCGGGGTACCCGGCAGGGGTGCCCCCTCTCGCCCATGCTCTTTGCTATTGTGATGGAGCCCTTGGCTGCACGACTCCGGCAGCACCATACTCACAGGGGAATCGGCTGTTCGGCCCGCTCCCTCCTCGTCTCCATGTACGCGGACGATGTAACCCTGTATGTCCGCCATCCCCAGGAACATCTAAGCCCCCTGGTCCGGGAAATCATTCGCTTTGGCGGCCTTTCTGGTGTTCAGGTCAACTGGGGCAAGTCGGTGTTGTTCCCCTTGACGGACGCCACGACGCCATTCACACCTGACTTTCCGTTTGAGTGGGCTTCAGGTCCCACGCGCTATCTGGGCATCTGGCTGAGTAGGGACCTTGACCAACTGTGGAGATCCAATTTTGGTCGCGCTGTGGATTGGCTGGAGTCTAAGATCCTGATTTGGAGTCGCCTTCCGCTATCCCTGGCCGGCCGGATCGCGGTCGCCAAGATGGTGGTCTTGCCGAAATTTCTTTATCTATTTTTAAACGTCCCTATCCCTCTCACTGCTCACTTTTTTCGTAAACTGCGCTCTTTAATTATTTCACTTGTTTGGGCCGGCAAACAGCCAAGAGTGGCATACGACATCCTCACTCTCCCCATGTCGGTCGGCGGCATGGGTGCTCCTGACTTCAAGATATACGCCTTATGCGCCCAGGCCAGTTTTCTTCAGTTCTGGATTCATCCTACCCCCTATCAGCCGCACGTAGCGGTCGAAACGGATATAGCATCCCCTTGGCCTCTGTCCACGGCATTGTTTGCGCCGGCGGTGCGTCCGCGGGCGGAGGTGAACACAGTTGAAACATTACGCTGGTCCTGTGCCGGTCTGCGTCGGCTCTCCAATCTTCCTTTACTCTCTGCGAACGCCATGCCGATAGTACAACACCCAGATTTCCCTCCATTCCAGCCTTCCGGCATGCATAGACACGCGGCACGCTTGGGCCTGCGGACTGTGGCGGACCTATATCCAGAGAACACTTTTTACTCCCTTCCAGACTCCTCGGGTCTGTTGGACACACTCTTATTTTTCCAGCTGCGTGCGATTTGTCGGACACTACACTCCACATTCCCTCGGCCCCCTCCCACTATTCCGGCTCTTGATTTCATTTATCCATCCCCGACCCCACACAAATTGGTTACCAAACTATATGCTTTCGCTCTAACGTCCACTAACGTCTAACGTCCACGGCTGTCTCCGCGGACAGGGCGCGTGGGGTGCGGACCTCGGCATGGACATTGCGCAGGCTGACTGGCTGTACTGTTGCAATCAAACAAAGAAACTGTCACCAAATTACCGGTTACGACTGATACATTTTAAGTACCTGCACCGACTGTACCGCACTCCTGTCCAGCTCCACAAGCTAGGACTCATACCTAGTGACTCCTGCATGCGTTGCGCTGCCCCCGCTGCGGATTTTGCGCATCTAGCATGGTTATGCCCTAAGGTTTCTGAGTTCTGGCAGGCGGCGTGTTCCGCCATCTCTAACATAACTGGCACCACGGTGCACCCTGACCCCCCCTTGTGTCTCCTGGGCTTCGTTAAATTCTGTCCAGACCCCTCTCGCCGCCTGACTGCTATGCTGCTGGTCCTGGCCAGACATAGGGTGGCCATGTGTTGGGGTCGTAGACCTGCTCCTAGGGTCGAGAGTTGGCTGGAGGACGCCTCTAGGTGCCAGACTTTGCTATCTGAGTTCTGGGATCTTTTACCCGCCAAGTCCCGTCCAGTTGATATTTGGGGTCCTCTGGTGACCTATCTCCTCGCCCGCTCCCCTCCCAGCGGCGCTACCTCTCCCGTGCTCCCTGCCGGCGCTCCGCCCGCGGCAGCCGCCGGTGCTGGTCAGTGATCGCCCCGCCCCTTTAGCTCCCCCCCTGCCTTGCGACACACACCCCCTATGCTGTGGTCGAGTCTGTGATCCCCTTGAGGGAAGGGACCCCCCCGCGAAACATGATGTGATTGCAGCCTCTAATGTTCTTCCGCTGCTGGCAGAATGCAGTTGATTTTGATTCCGTAATTCCTGACTTGTACAACACTGTGTCCTTGATTGACTATGTAGCGCAATGTAATGTGTCTGTTTTGACTATCCTCAATAAAGTTTTTGGAAAAAAAAATTTAAAAAAAAGACTGGAACTTTGCTGTGAACCTGCTTGTAGAAGAATCTCCAATCTTGTGTGCGCTAGCCTCCTGTTCTGAAATCTCAGGGACACAAAGACTTCGCCACCAGCTCCCCTGAACTCCACTGATGGGAGTTCTGACCTGCCAGGAGGTGCCTGTTCCAGTTCTGCAACTCTGGAGGTTGTTCCTGCTGTTGGGAGCTGGAAGAAACGTAAAGAAAGCCAGAAAAACAACTCCGACACCGTCAGCGATGCCGCCAGTGACACCGCGACCTGCACCGAGGCCAAGGGCACCGCTTGTGAAATGCATGACACACTGTCCCTCCTGCACTGCAGCTCCGACGCCCTTTGATGCCTGCTGACGCCTGCAGTTATCGGTGTTCCCGACGCCTGCGCTCGCACCGAGGCCGTCACTGCCAGCGCCTGCATCCCGTTATCGCGGAGCCGATAACCGACGAGGCTGACTTCGCGAGCTCTTTGACTTCGCATCGCCTCACTGGAACCGACGCCCCATCGCCAACGCCACCGCCTTCCCCTGTCCTGGACTTGACACGTTGTCTCCTCGCAGACACGACGCCTCACCTCCCCCGTGGCAACTAGGGTGACCAACCGTCTGTAAATTTCACGGACCGTCTGTAATTTGGATCTCACGTCTGTTGTCCGTGAGGATCCCTTTTACGGACGCCTTTTGTCCGTAATTTTGGGCATTGGGGAACATCACTGTTCCCCTGCCAGAAGCCTCAGCTCCCTAATGGGGCCACCTCACAATTCTCTGAGCACAAGATCAGCCCCACCCCCCAATTGTCATTCTGCCTGCGGCTGATTGCCACATACAGAATGACAATGGGCCAGTCTGGGCTGCAAAGCATGTGGTGGGCCTCCTCCTGCTTCGGTCTAGGGCAGGGCATTCTGTCAGACAGAAGAAATGTGCAAAACCGCCCATGCTGCTAGGTGACAATCCAGTTCATTTAAAGGTGGTGAAACAAGTTTTAAAAAGAGGGTTATGGGTCTTTCACTGTCTCATCATTTTAAAACTGACGCATTTTCAATGTTATATTCAACAAAGCCATGGTTGCTGCTTTTTTATTTTATGCAACTAGCAACCATTGACAAAGCCAATAGTTTTTGCTTGTAGGTGTAACACTACAGATGACAATGACAGAAGCAGCAAATTACCAGTCGGGCGGCACACTATGCTAAGCACAGATTTTTAGCTTAGGTGTTTTAAGCCACTCCCTTAATTACATTGAACACCCCCTTTGGAGAGACCCCCCAGGTTTTTCATCCCACTTAAAGCCCTGGAAACAACACCATATCACAGTGGCACTGTGCATCATGCATGACTTATGGCTTCCACTTTTTCGTATTGCCTATGTACATAGTGAACCGTCCCTGCTCCGCCCCTTGCTTTAGGAACTACAGCAGGGGTGAAGTTCTTTATGGGCATCTTCTGTCTGCAACTCAGCAGACAAAGGCTCAGCTCATAATTAATGTGAAAAGGTGTGTAAGTGAAGGGATGGCTGGATGGATTAGTGAAAGGGTGAATGGATGAATGAAAGGGTGAATGGATGAATAATGACAGAAAGGATGGACGGATGAGTGAGTGGAAGGATGGATGAGAGAAAAGGTAAATAGATGGATGTATGGGTGGAAGCGTAGATGGATGGGTAAAAGGATGGATGGATGAGTGAAAGGATGGATGGATGAGTGAAAGGGTGGATGACAGGCGAGTGAATGGGTGGATGGATGAGTGAACTGATGGATGGATTGATGAATTGATAAGTGAAAGGGTGAATGGATGGATGGATGAGTGAAAGGGTGGATGTAAGGCTGGATGAGTGAGTGATAGGGTGGATGGATGAGAGAAAGGATGGATGGATGAGTGAAGGAGTGAAAGGGTGGATGGATGAGAGAAAGGATGGATGGATGAGTGAAAGGATGGATGAGTGATAGGGTCAATGAATGGATTCATGAATGGATGAGTAGATGGATGGGTGGATGGAAGGAAGGATGGATGGCTAAATGAAAGCGGGATGGAGAGAGAAAGGGGGATGGATGGATGGATGGATGGATGACTGAAAGGGTGGAAGGATGAGTGACTAGGTGAATGAATGAGTAAGTGAAAGGATGGCTGGATGGGTGAAAGGGTAGATGGGTGGATGGATGAGTGAATGGATGGATGAGAGGAAGAGTGGTTGTATGAGTGTACGGATGGATAAGGTGAAAGGATGAATGGAGGGATGAATGAGTGAAAGGGTGGATGGAGGGATGGATGAGTGGAATGATAGATGGATGGAAGGATAGATGATGGATAGGTTTGCAAATGGTTGAATATTGATATGGATAGGCACACAGATGGAAGGACAGAATGAATGGTGAAAGACTGATTGATGGATGAAAGAATGATTACACCTTGTAACCCCCATTATCTTAAGTACATTTCCTATAGATTGACTTTCACATTTATATGAATCATTGTCTCTAGATAATATGTGTGTGGTGTGATGTGACGCACTCCAACACCCTGCCCTACTTACTCGGGATGAGTAGCACTATAAAAGAAATTAAATACACATGAGAGAGGGTCTATGTGAAGAGGAGGGTCACCATTGGAGGGTGGTAGCAAGGCCGGACTGGCCGGACCGGCCATCGGGCGTTTCCCTGGGAGGCTGGAAAGGTGGTGGGGGGGGGAGGGGTTTGTTACCACAAAAAGACCTGCACATTTCCTCAAAGCTGCGCGCATACTGAAAAACCATGAAGTGCACAATTGTCTCAACCTAATATAAACTTCTTTTCACTTGTCCTTAAGTGGTTGTCTATTTACTTACTTATATACTATTGTGTGACCTCTTCTGATGCGTCTGTAAAACGTACCTTTTGTCCTGAATTTTGACCTCCTGTCCTGAATTTTTGTCCTGAATTTTGACCCTTTGCCCTGAATGTTTACACTCACCGTCCTGAATTTGCACCCATGCCAGTTGGTCACCCTAGTGGCAACCAAAGAACCAGCCTCGACCTCGGCACTGACGCCTCACCTCCACGATGCCGTGCATCGTCCATAGAATTTGTTTTCCCAGGTACTGTTGTTTAGGGGTCCGTATGACTCCAAGCCCGATGCTGCGCACCTTGCGGTCGGCGCCGTACTTTGGATTTAGGCCTGTCGGGCCTTGTGCAAGAGCCCACTCAGTGGTATACACTTATTTGACAACTTCAGGATAAAGGGACACAAAGACTTCACCACCAGCTCCCCTGAACTTCACTGCTGGGAGTTCTGACCTGCCATGAGGTGCCTGTTCCAGTTCTGGGCCTCTGGAAGTTGTTCCTGCTGTTGGGAGCTGAAAGAAACTTAAAGAAAGCAAGAAAAACAACTCTGATGCCGTCAGCGCCGCCCCCAGTGACGACAGTGGTTGGTGTACATCACTAGTTTAGTGCAGACCACTACGCAACCACATACTGTGTTTTTGGTTCTATTTTTGATTGACCCTTGAAGTATCCACGTACCATGTCTCTGAAGGATAAACCGGCAGAAGATGTTGCAGAATTGGAGTTTGATATTGGAATGTTGCTTACATACAAAAGGGATCAACTCAGACAATTTTGCAAAAGCTTTGGATGCCCCTTGAGGAGCACCTCTAGGATAGAGGAGCTGCAGAAGGACTTGAGTGCCTGATGGGAGGCCTGAGAAGCTGGGGGACTGGGAATATAGTTGTGGAGGTGGATTTACCAGAAGGGGGCTTTGTGTCCTAAGATTTGCCTGTAGGAAGAGCAGCCTCTGTGGCTGGCAGCAGTGTGTCTTTCAGGAATTTATCTCCAGAGGAAAGGCAGAGGGTCAGGAATCATGAGTTGGAGCTTGAGAAGCTCAGAAGAGAAGACATGGCTCAGGCCTTGGAGGAAAAGAAACTGCTCTTGGCACATGAATTGAAACATGAGAGAGCTGGACATCAAAGGCAGACAGGCAGAGTCCAGTGCAAATGGTGGCAGCATACAGCCAGTGCAGTCTGGGGGTAAGGTCTACATTCCAAAAGATCTAGTGTAGAATTTCCAGAAGGAGGAGGATATGTATGCCTGGTTTGCATCGTATGAGGCAGTACTATGTATGAATGAGGTCCCTGAGAAACATTGGGGGGCGGACCTGTGGAAACACTTTGAGGCCAATGGGAGGAACACCCTGAAACCTTTGAAGGAGGCGGGTACTCTCACCTATCCCAATATGAAGGAGGCTTTATGCCTCAGGTATAGGCTCACACCTGAGCAGTACAGGGAGAAATACAGATCTTTCAAAAAGCTTGAATCAAACACATAGGTGGAATGTGTGGATTTATTTTGCAGAGCACTGGATGGTTGGATAAAGGGCAGCAAGGTAACTGACTATCAGGGGTTGTAGGTTGGGAGCACTTGAGTAGTATTTGGGTTCCAGAGCTGCGCCAGCATCTAATGGATAGTAAGCTGACTGACCCCAGGAAGCTTGCTCAGGAGGCGGACCTCTGGACAAGTACCAGGGTCCACAAGGGGTATGTGGGAAACCCAGCCACTTTCATGACCTTTCCTATTCCTGATACATGGGTAGTTGTCACTCACTAAACCTACCAGACTATCAGAGGCAATATCCAATCAGGAAATCTCCAGATTCCAGTATGGCATAGTTCTTTGATTAGCCTAGTGGGCTAGGACAGGTTCATCACAAATCAGATACGATTTTAATTTGGTCAACATTGCTCCAAACTACAGGCTTTCTAGGGGCACTGGCCTATTGTGAAATTTTGCCTGGTACGATAATGTATATCACATGCGAATAATGTTGTTTCTTTCTACGTAGTTGCACCCTCAGATGGCATGCAATGTGAGAAAGCATCCTCTATCTTCCTAAAACCCTGCATGAAATTCGACCTTGACTTAAAACCCCTGATTGTCACCTCTCTTGTTTCCTTTAATGACATGTTCCTCCTTCCCATCCCTGCACCTATCCTTTCTTGGAACACAGCCTACTCTGTCACATATGTGTGTTCCTTAATCTCCATTATGTCTTTTCTACAAATTGTCCACACCTCTTTTCAAAGATCAAAATGAACCCCTTTGTAAGTAATACTCCTGCACCCCTCTAGCTCTTTGATTAATCCCACCAACTATCTGAATGACCTCACATACCCCTACTACACCGAAGTCCTGATAATTCTTTCTTCCAACAAAAAGAACCATATGTAAATGCATGGAATGGTTTCCTTGAGAGTACAAGATTAATTCAAATAGTTAATTATAACCAATAAACACTGACTGACCACTAACACTGGGTCCTCGGAGCACCTGCTGCCCGACATAAAGTGCTTTAACCCCTCTTCTGGGGTATTAAGCACTATATAAACATGGTTACAATTACAAAGTTACTGCTCCAGATATCTTTATTGTGTTTGCAGAAGCCAGGTAGTTTGTTAGATTAATGTGCCTGCTGGAGAGGGCTGCAAATACCCTAACTAGAAGTAGTGTGAATCTGAAATGACCGAATAGCCTGCTATGTCACAAAGGGCTGATTTAACAGACTAGCTATCTTTCAAAAATGGTTAAATATCTAGATAACCCTGCCAGGGTAAACACGCTGAGGATTCATCTTCTTCAATCAAATATTGTGAAAACCTTTCTGAGGCTGAAAGCATTTGTATTACAATTGACCTCTCCAGGCATCTCAGCACAACGTAGACTAACATGTTATGATTTGTATATATCGTAGGGGGGCGGAGCTTGCTCGCGACCAAGATGGCCGCTTGAGCCTTGAGCTCCGCAACATCGTCCTGCAATCCGACAGTTATCCGACAGCATCGCGCTTCGAAATTGAGCGCACTGAAGTGGCCTGTGCTTTGGCAGGCACGGGGGGCCCGGCGATTGCATCCCGATCCGTTATTACCCTCTGGTGCAGGAGGTACGGAGTGTTGAGACCGCCCGCCCGGCGGGCCTGTGATCCCCGGGCTCGAGTAGCAAGACGGCGCGCCCCGACCCAGGACACGAGTGGTGCTGCTGCGGCGAGAGCCGCTGCCCCGACCGCTGCTGGGCTCCGCTGGTGCTTGCTGCAGTGCGCCTGCGGTCCGATTGCGGCACTTGAGAGCTTGTGGGCGATCGAAGTCTTTTGGCCCCAGCCGTTGGCCTGCCACGGCCGGAAGAGACGAACCTCCGGGCCCGTGACTGCGGCCGGACAAGAGAGACCTAGCCCGGCGGTGGAGCGAGAGCGGCAACAGTGAACCAGGAACGGTGCTCCGCTCGACGAGGCACTGGGGCCCTGAACGCAGGCCTCGTGGGCCTTCACCCGTCCCTGCCGCCTTGGACGGTGCACTGCGGCGGGTACGGGTGTGGCACAGAAGAACGGCCCAACGCGACCTGGAAAGCCCGAGGCGGGCCTAACGGGGCGACACTGGTCGATCTCTGCGCACCGTTGAGGTACGATTCTTGGATTGGCCGCCACGTACGATCTGCGACGCGGCTGAGGTTCCTGTGCCCGCGGAGCCCCCGGTGAGTTCGACGTGGAGACGAGGAGGGTGGAACGAGAGAGTGCAGGTGGCATGCAGTGAGTTGACCTGCCCCTTCAGGAGGGGGCTCGCACCGGTGTACACCCTGCATAGGAGATATAGTGGAACTCTGGATGGTGACGGTCAGGCCAGCAGGGTGACACTCCGGGAGGAGCATTGGGGCCCTGACCGAGGAGAGCGATTTCGGACCCGAACTTCTGCCATTTAGAGCAGTGCGCACTGGACGTGCTGACACACGTGGAGCCTGGCGGGTGGCGACTCACTTCACTGGGCAAGTCATAGGAGGGAGTGCCTGAATGCGCAGTGTTTGGTGGAACACCTTTTGCGGTAAGCTATAGCTGTGGCACGTGGATCGGGACCGAAATTGCAGAAAGACGGTGGGAGTGCGTGGAGGCCCGATACGGCCCGATACTGCTGGAGACCTGGGGGAGGTGCGGCACGCCTCTGTTGAGAGGGGACTGGCACACACAGGCTGATGGTGGTGGGAAGAAACTCGCCAGGTGAACGTGCCCCATTGCGATAGCGCTTTGTGCGAGTGCGGAGTTCCTTGTGGGAGAACTCCAGTGATTCTCCGCTGACCGGGCAGGCAGGTGCTTGTCCCGTGCATTGGGCGCGCATATTGGCCAAGGCTTGGGACCAGCTGGGGAGCGTCCTGGAACAACTAATGGGCGTTGTGTGCTGACATTGGTGAGCAGGACGGAGTCGCCTGAGAGAGTGAGCATTGCCAGGAGCGTAGTCAAGAAGCACTGAAGACTGGTAGTGGCTTGGCGTTTCGCGCAGCTGGTGCAGTGGAGCGTCTCGCGGATCTTTGGCGCTGAGTGGTGAAGGAGTGTCGCGGGAAGCGCTCAGCTAGCAACGACGATGGGCAGAGTGGATAGGACCCAACCTAAAATCTCCTTTGATCAGAGGCGGTCGAAGTCGCACGATGCCTCTACGGAGGCGGAGACACATATGCAGACCCCAGCGCCCACGGACCCCGGCACGGACATTCGGAGCATGCTTCTGACCATGGAAAAAAATCTTCAGGGCGGCATCACCTCTCTAGGCACGAAAATGAACGCTCTCTCCTATAGGATGGACAGAATGGCCGAGCGCTTAGACAAACACGCCGAACGTCTGGAAATGTCGGAGCGCAGACTTACGGAGGCCGAAGAAGCGAATACTGCGTTAGACACTGAACACAAGCAACTTGGCAGAGTTATGCGCATCCTGCAGGATAAGACCGAAGACTTAGAAGCACGCTCCCGTAGATGTAATCTTAGAATTGTTGGCCTGCCGGAGTCCACTCACACTGGTAACATGGAGCAATTCATCGAGAAGCTATTGGTTGAGCTGTGGGAGAGGGGTATTTTCCTCAATGTTCGTAGTGGAAAGAGCGCACCGCTCACTGGGGCCTCGCCCGCCCCGGGGGTGCCACCGCATCCGATCATCGCTAAATTGCTTAATTATCGAGACAGAGACGCTGCCCTGCGACTAGCGAGAGACAAGCGTTCATTGTCCTATGAGGGTTCAGAGATTTCGCTCTTTCCAGACTTTACGATCCGAGTGCAGGAGGCCCGCAGGCAGTTCATCCCCATGAAGAAGCAACTCCGCGAACTGGGCATAGATTACGCCATGCTATACCCTGCCAAGCTTCGCGTCAACACGCAGGGGCGCTCCCATATTTTCACGGATCCTAAAGCGCTCCAGAAGGCGTTAAAGGGGTGGACAAAAGAGCGGCATCACAGTCCGGAACGGCAGCAGCTTGGTGAGGCGGCTGGAGGAAACATGGACGAACAGGACTAACAGCGGAGAATCACGGCGCATTGCTAAGTATGGCTATGAACACACAAAGGAGGGGGGGTGCTGGGCTTTCAGGACTGTGTTGAATGGGCGTGGTGGCGGCGAGACTACTTTTGTTGGGCTTGGGTCATCACTAAGTTGGGTACGCTCCTCGCCTTAGTACTTACTTGGAGCAACCACCTGCCAACTACACATGTAGAGACTGGGTATGTAGTTAAGTGAATGATGCAGGTGGGGGCCACGGGGAGTCTGAGATAGCTTTCTAGGTGTATGCAAGCCGGGTCCCTGGAGCCACTGGATATTTGGCCGAGAGATGTACCTGCTAAGTTAGGGTATTGTGTGTCGCTCAGGATCTAGGCATGTGGGATGGCGATGCTGTTGCTCATGTTTGGGGTGATGTGTGGGGAGAGGGGCTGTTTTATGTTTACACAGTCTATTTTTGTGCTGTTGAGCAACATCTGCCCACGAGTGAATCACACGACGGGGGTCCTGTTTGATTGGGGGGAATGGGGGAGGGGGGTGGTTTGGATGCTATTGGGGATGACTCACGACCAAGTTGGGGGTGGTCTGTTGTGGGAGGGGGGATTGTGGGAAAAGGGGAATGTTTTAATGTTCCTGTTGTTTAATGTCTCACACCGGCCTTTGAGGGATAGGTACACTTGCCACAGGTTGAATAATCCAGGTTGCACCACATTAAGAGTAGGGGCGGATGGCGGGATACGGTGAGCCCCAATGTCCAAGGCCGCTAGACTCCCTCCGCGCGCTTACGTGGAATGTCCGGGGGCTCAATGACCATCGTAAACTGCGTAAGGTACTCCACTACCTGAAGAGACAGAACATTGATGTGGTCCTGGTACAGGAGACCCATCTCCCATTGAACAGTGCTATTCTGTGCAGCAGAGGGCTGGCGGATCATGTTAATGTCTCCGGATTCACCACACATGCTAGGGGAGTCCTGACATGGGTTAACCCTCAATCCCCCTATACATTGGTCCAATTGGAATCAGACCAGAATGGTCGCTATGTTATTTCCAAATGTCAGGGAAGGGGTCTCGAATTAATTATAGTGAATGTATACGGCCCCAACTATGACTGTCCGGAGTTTTTCTCTGCGCTGGCGTCTGTAGTGGCCAGATACGCAGAGGCGCGGTACCTCTGGGTTGGGGGCTTCAATTTGGTCAGAGTTCCAAATCTGGATAGATCCGGGGGTCCGGTGAGGAAGATCACAGCAGCGGCACGGGCACTTGAATGCGCTATGATGAGACTGGGCCTCTGCGATGCTTGGCGCACGAGATATCCAGACAAGGGGGGCTACACACATTATTCGGCGTATCACAACTTGCACACCCGTATAGATTATTGGTTACTCTCTGCTTCCCTGGTAGAGCACGTCCGGGAATGCTTGATTTTTCCGCGCACTCTATCGGACCATTCTCCGTTGTTATTGGTTATTAGTACGCCGAAGAAGACTATTCCTCCATTCACCTGGCGCTTCCCCCCTTACTCACTGCTGGACCCTCTCTTTAAAGCTGAACTAGCGGAGGCAATAGAATCCTTTTTTCCCATAAATGTGGGTTCAGTGGATAGTTTCCAAACAGTGTGGGAAACGTTTAAGGTATATATCCGTGGCGTAGCTATGGCCAAGCACTCAGGGGTTCTCCGCTCGATTCGTGGCAGACTCTCTACTCTGGAGAAGGAACTGGGGGCGTTAGAACAATCTCTGATAGAGAACCCAGACGAGACGACCACGCAAGCCATTAAGGATCGCTTGGGGGAGTATCAGGAAGCTGCAGATAGCGAACTGAAACACATGGGTAAATATGCGACAGCGCGCACCTACGGGGAGGGGGACAGACCGGGGTCGGTTCTGGCACAGATTATCAAAGCCAAGCGCAGTAGAACGCTGATCACGGAGCTCAAGTCGGAAGAGGGGGACCTGCTTACGGAAGAGGCGGACATAGCGGACCGGTTTAAGAGATATTATGGGGCCCTATACACTTCCCGGTCTACCGGCACGGATGACCACATTTTGGACTATCTAGAGCATATAAAATTGCCATTCCTCACGAACACGCATCACGAGTTTCTTATGCGGCCTATTGAACAGGACAAAATATTGCATGCATTGTCAGGAATGCGAGCAAATAGCGCTCCAGGGGTTGATGGCCTAACTGTGGGGTTCTATAAGACATTTTTGGATGTATTACTCCCGCACCTGGCGGCGCTTTTTGATGATATGTGTGTGACAGGCACAATGCCACCATCAATGAGGGAGGCAGTTATTGTCGCCATACCTAAACCAGATAAGCCGCTAGATGAGTGTGGATCTTACCGCCCACTCTCCTTGCTCAATGTGGATACCAAAATCTTTGCAAAGATTCTTGCTAATCGTCTTTCCCCCCTGGCACCGACACTGGTAGCTCCGGAGCAAGTGGGGTTTGTCCCGGATAGAAACCTCACCTATAACCTTCGCACGGTGTTCGGCACCATCCAACATGTCAGACACGATACTAAAGCCATTGCGGTCTTTCTTGACATGGAAAAGGCCTTTGACTCAGTCGAGTGGCCTTTTCTGCAGCACGTTCTAACTAAGATGGGACTTGGCCCAGTCTTCCTTCAGCTGCTTGGGGTACTGTACACCTCACCCAGGGTGCGAATAAAAATCGGTAATTTGGTGACGGATCCTATAGCTATTACACGAGGAACGAGACAAGGCTGCCCGTTATCACCGGTTTTATACGCCTTGGTCGCAGAACCGCTGGCGTGTGCGCTCCGAGAGTATCACGGACATGAAGGTATCAGTTTTCCGACATATAAGATAGTGGTCTCCACCTATGCGGATGATACACTGTTGTACGTCCGAGATCCGGAGAACAACCTTTCCTCTATTATTAGGGAAGTTGTGCATTTCGGAGCGCTGTCGGGATTACGAGTCAACTGGTCTAAATCCATAATGTTTCCACTCACCCCGGCTACGCTGCAATTTGAACCAGAGTATCCACTAAGCTGGTCTACTGAGTCGATTCGATACTTGGGCATACGGCTCCATACAGATTCGGAGGTCGTGTTTCGGGAAAATTACGGTACAGCGGTCAGCAAGCTGGAGGATGACGTAGAGGGCTGGATTAAGCTACCTCTATCATTATTAGGTAGAGTGTCCATCATGAAGATGGTGATTTTGCCCCTGTTCCTGTTCTTGTTCACAAATATTCCCATTGTTCTTCCAGTATCATTTTTTCAGCAAGTCCAGGCATTGATGTTAAAGTTAGCCTGGGCGGGTAAGCAGGCACGGGTGCGTTGGCAGGTACTTACCCTCCCGTATTATATGGGGGGCTGGGTGCCCCGGACTTGAGTCTGTATTAAAGGGTGGCGCAAGGCGCTCAGGCGTACCACTGGATGCACGGCTCGCCAGATATCCCGTTTCTTTGCATGGAACGGCTATTTGCCGACCCGCTACCTCTTCCTGCTACCATATGTGCGCCCGTTGATCGAAGGACAGGGATACTAGACTCGCTTAATTCGACCTGCCACGCCTGGCACACTTTGTTGAACTTGCAGGCGGGGGCGTTATTGTATTCGCCGGCTATGCCTATTGAATGGGCCCTTTGGCTTGCCCCATGCCGGGACAAGGGAGTGGTTCGAGCTTTGCAAGCATTGAATGTTCGGACGATGGGAGACTTGTTCAATGACGGGATAGTGAGGACATGGGACGACGTGGGGGGCTCCGCCGCTGCCAGCACCTTGCTCCAGAGATTTCAATTTCACAGGGTGCGGAGAGCCTTACGGGAGGTGCTGGGGGACGATCTGCAGGAACCACCGGAGATGCTGGAACTGTCATATATTATTAAAGCTAAAACGCCGCGCAAGGCGGTCTCCAACGTTTATAAATTGGCAATGTCACATAGGGCGAATAAATATACGAAAGCCAGACTAGCCTGGCAGCGTGACTTGCACAAGGAAATAGATGACTCTATATGGTCCTATTGCTGTACTAGCACCCGGCGCATTTCGCTACACGGCAGACATAGGCTTGTCCACTTCAAGTTTTTGAATAGAGCACAGAGACTGTGTCGATATGGGTTACGGGAGGACTCGGATTGTGACAGATGTCGTGCGCATTCGGCGGACTTTGTCCACCTAGTTTGGCATTGCCCTGAAGTGTACAGATTTTGGGAGCAGATCTTCCTGGAACTGGGCAGGGTGGTGGGTGTGGAGCTTTCCCCAGACCCGGCCCTGGCTCTCCTGGGGTACTCTAAACGACTGCCTACAGCGATCCGCAGGTTAGTTGATATAGGTCTGCGTGTGGCAATGTGTTGGTTGAAGGGTCCTGTACCCACAATGGCGCAATGGTCGCATGACATGCTTTATTGCAGCACCCAAACTGAGACCTTTAGTGAATTATTACCTCCCAGGAACAGGCCCAAGAACTTCTGGGGACTATATACTACGTACCTGCTTACTAAAGAGGTTGCCCCAGAGGAGGCGGCTTCTGCCATCTCTGACATGCGCACCCATGACCCTGGAGTATGAACCCCTTCATATGAAACATAACAAGTGTCACTCCCCAGGACACATTCCTACTGGTATAGGTTCGCATCTGCCTTGTTGAATGGCATCTGCAGAGTGGAGGGACGGGTCAGACCTTACTAAATTGGCACGGGGTCCCTCTTGCTGGAGACACTGGGGGGTATTGGTCTTGGGGGGATATGTGTAGTTACATGCTTTGGGAGGCCGAAAGTACATTGTGATTGCTGTCCTGGAATGGTGGGTTTAGTGCAACATGTGCGCTTTTTAAACGACGGACCTACTATAACCTGTGATTGAAGACCGCTGCCTGCCCCTTGGGTTTTTGGCTAAATAGCTGTGTTCATTGCTGGGAATTATTGAGCTGCCGGCCCGAAGGGTTGCAGGCGAGAGGCTGTGTTAATTTGAGACTTTGTTTTAAAAAAAGTTTAAAAAAACAAAAAATTAGATATCGTAATCTCAGATTTGTGTAGTATGAATCTACTTTTTGAAATGTATTGACTCCTTTTAAATTCTACTGTACAGTTATCTAATTTATGGGCATTGCAAAAGAATTGCTATGATGAGGTCCTATGTAATAAAAGTACTAAATGCATAGTACTTGGTAAATATTTGTGGTATTGTTTTTATTGAGAAAATTGTGGCAATGCTGGTCTGTACTAGTTTTATGGACCCTCAAAGATTCTGGAATTTTCCTTCACAGCAATATGAGTAAAATGTATGATATAGCAAAGTTTGGTGTTTGCAGGGCATTCTGGGTAAAAAAGGTGTTAGGATCTGCGCAAGCCACACCATCCTGTACTTACTACCTCAGGTAC
Source organism: Calotriton arnoldi (assembly GCA_963921515.1). NCBI lineage: Eukaryota > Metazoa > Chordata > Amphibia > Caudata > Salamandridae > Calotriton > Calotriton arnoldi. Next base: position 1,895,834 of record CAWUFW010002985.1, on the reverse strand, counting down.
CTTGTTTTTCCAAATGTCTGGGCATGGCAGTTTTCCCTGGTTACCGACCATGCACTGGCTTATTACCGCATCTACACACATCACCAGAATGGATCCGTTTCCAAATCCCAGTGTTTCCTTGTTGCGTTTGGGGCCTTTCGTTTCACGAATGATAACCCAGTCACACAAGTTGGGTACTATTGTTATTGGGCAGTGGCGGCTGCCAGCTATGGAGACTGGGGGGGTGAGCAAACTGCTGAGTGGAGAGGGGGAGGGATAGAAGTAGAGGCCAGGAGAAAAAGAAAAAAGAAAAAAAACACTTACCTGATTTGCACGTCCTTGCTCTTCCCAATCTTTTTCTCCACTCCAGCATGAGCACAACCAACTCCCTTAACCAATCCTGGTGCTGCTCTCATGCTGTGAGAGCAGCGCCAAGATTGGATGGAGCGGGCTAGCTGGACGCTCCTTCAGGCCCTCTAGGCCTGTGCTTGGTCTCCACCCAGCTGTCGAAGATAGCTAGGTGGAGAGCTTCAAAGTGCACATGTCACTTTGGCCGGAGCAAGAAAGCCAGCCAAAGTGACATGCACACTTTGGAGCATCCAGCCAGCCACTACTCAGGTCCTCTACTGCCAATTGGCAGCAGAGGACACGCTCCCGTGACTCTGGGCTCGGGCTAATGCAGTGCAGTGAGTGCGCACTCCGGACAAATTAAATGGCAATAAAATCTTTTCATCGTCATTTTATTTTTCCTGGGAGGCTCACAGCAGGTGGTGAGGCAATGCTCCCTTGTCCAAGTGAAGAAACCGCCACTGTTATTGGGAGAAGTGTAGTAACGCTGTGGGGACAGTCATTGTGGATCCCCGCAGATTTCATTAGCGCGGTCTGCTTTCATTTTTGTTTTGCTGTGATATCAGCACGTGTAGCGTATTACACAATACAGCAAAACCAAACAAAGAAATCAGACTTGATTGAAGCATTTCCCTTGTGTCTCAACTTTGATTTTGAAAAAGAAAATGTTAATAGTGTTTTTACCAGTAACATTTTCTTTTCCAGTACTGTGGACGACCCTTTGAAGTCCACCGTACTTGTGAAGGCTGTCCTCTGCCCTAAAGCAGTTAAAACCCACCAAATCCATGCAGCTTGATGTCCTGTCCAACAAGAATGCACAACTGTAGGGAAATGATGGCCACATTGCACTAACGTCTTTGTTCCATGGTCATAGTGGACTTCTTCAGTTCCAGAAGGTCCCCAGGATGGTAGGCTTACAGGACTGGGGAACAGCGAAAAGCACAGTGCCCAAAGAAAGGTGGCGGCTGCTGCTGCTCATGGCCATGTGCAGGCAAGAGAATGTTTAAGTTGCCATACATCATTTATGGAGAAGAGGGCTAGAGAGAGAATCCAAAATACTGAAAAGTACAGAAAAGTTAGAGAGAAGAGTTTTTAGAAAAGGAGAGGAGAATGAGAAAGGAAAGTAAATAGAAGAAGCAAGAGAGAGCAGGAGACACAAGAAGGGGAAAACAGATGCAATGGCAAACAGAAAGGGATAGTGGGAAAGGGTGAAAGGGGCAGTGGAGACAGAGATTAGGGGATGAGGAGAAAAGAGAGAAAGTAAAATAGAGCTTAAAAGAGCAAAATGACAGCTAGGTACATGTGAAGAAAAGGTGATTGGAGTTTTTAGTGGAATTTATAGCTTTTCATGTTTGCCAATATGGCTGGCCCAATGTGTTTTCAATGCACAATTTTGCCCTTATTTTCTAAAAAGAGTGTAAGATCCAAAATTCACCTCGCACAGTCGTCTTCGATGTCATATTAAGGTCTAACCATTGATTCTTGATCCACATTGCTTTTACAAAATATAACGCTCCCTTATAGACATAGTTGTACATATTGAGATGACAGCAATTACAATTTCTGTTATGATGAAATGTGTATTGTGTGTATATAATAATTGCTCAGCAAATATGTGAAATCTCTAGAGAAGCATGTATGTTTCCATAACACATCAATGTTGATTTCAATTCATTTTCTGACAAGGAGTTCGTAACATGCATTATTTTTTATTTTACTTTATTATTTTTATAAATTAGAGCAAAAAATATAAATTCAGATTCGCTGAAAATACGTCAACTGTATTTTGGATGAGAAGTTAAAGATGAGTCAATAATTGATTAGAGTTCTTTTCCAGACAACAGTCCCTGACTGAATTGAAAATGTGTGGAGATAAGGTGAATATTCTAGACACTCTCATTAAGCTATCGTTTTTTACATCTCTTGGTGGGTTCTTGGGTATTGTCCTCAACTGCCCAGAGAACAGCCCCCCCTACAGGCCACTGAATCGGCCTGAGTGTCAACAGGGAGGTGGTGACAAGGGGCTAAGTGTGCAACAGTGTCCTGTTCCTGTGGAGCTGCCATTTTTAGATGTTTCTGGGAACTAACCGACTGGTGTTTGCCCATGGGAAGTGTCAGATAAATGTGACACTGTTGTAGACAATGCTCTGAAGCCATCCTGCACCAACCAGAATGTAAAGTGTGGGCTCTCAGGTCACGCTCCAGTAGATCATTTTGGGACCTCTTTATCTCATTCTGGGCCCTCATTAGATTGTTCTAAGCCCTTAGACGTTCACCCATTAGGCCTCTACTCATGGTGTTGACATTGGTGGACGTACCCTGAGCCTCCCTCCCTGCAGCAGGTCCTGCCCCAGGCCTTTCAAAACTGTCATGTGACCTTGACTGGGTAGCCACAGATGTAGTGTGCCCAGGCTGCCCAGGTTGTCACAGGAGCCAAGATAGGGTTGACCACAGTTAATGTTGGTGTGGGGTGGGGCCGCAGGAGAGTTGTTGGGACAATAATGCTTGTAATGGGTACAGGACTCTGCTGGAAGTATTAGATCTTGTGTCCTGAGGGAGAGGTGCAGGGTGCTGGCCGCACATACCTGATGGGCCAGGCTGGTCTTCAAGATCATCCTCATTGACAGAAGTGCTGGTCCCACTGATGGTTTTGATCTTCTTTCCTCGGGCAGAGAGGCCAAGAGGCCAATGTTGTTGAGGCTGATGACTGAGATCTTACTGACTGACCTTTTATAAAAGAAAAAAGTATGTAGACAATGATAGTTTAGGGTATTTTAAGCAATACATCAACTCTAAACCATTTGGGGCCATATGTATTGATAGAGCGTCATGTTCTCGTAAAATTTGTAGGGGTGCATCATAATCACCTTTAGTCTGCACCCGCATATATCCAGTTGTGTATTAATGAATAGCCGGTATAATGTGGTTCTAAACCGCATTTTTAGAGTGAATAAGAGAGAAGTTGTGTTATTAGAATTACGAAAATGTATTGTTTAATTGAAATGTGTTTAAAAAGATGCATAGATGATTTAGTTCATGTGTAGTTAAAGATGCAGTAGTTAACGTGTATGATATTACATTGCACGTGTAGTTTACGTTTTGCATATGAAATATATGAGCCTATGCTTAAGGAAATAATTAAGAATTGTGTGTTTAAATTGTGTAAGGCCTGACTGCATATACGCAAAGGGAAGGCCTGATTCGTTCTTATGTTAGCTTATTCTGTAGGCAGAGAAGGTTCTCTTGGAAAGGCTCTCCGGGTACAGTTGGTAGATTCGTGCAGAGGGAAGGAAAGTCTGTTGAAATGTATCTTCTGTTGCAGGTGCAAGGACACATGCCTCGTTAGCGAAAGACTGGTTCTTTGTTTCAGGAGTCAGGGTGGTGGGAGGCATTGAGATGGGAGTACACTGGAATGTAGGGATGATACTTTCAGCGGAGAAGGTGCCTGGGACTCAAGGTCATCGTAACCGTCCTGGATGAAGTAAGAGTTTCGATGGAAAAGTACGAGAAGGAAGACCTGGCTGAAGAGGCTTGAGAAGGGCGTGTTCAATTGTATGTACATTTTGTATTAGGGACAGTGCCCCGAGGGAGGAGGTGAGAGAAGAGGTAGAGGAGACCAGAGAGGAAGGCAGAGAGAGAGATTTTAGGAAGGAGCATCTTAGAACGAGCTCGAAATGCTAAGTGAGTGCACTTCTTAGGAAGTCTTCACAGCTGACACCTTTTCTTTACTCTTGCCTGGGAAGTCGTTAAGTAGGTATGCCACCTTAGTGATAGAGTAGAGCCAGCTAATGGTTTTATGCTTATTTAGGTAAATGAAGAATAATATAGAGATCGGAGCAGTTATCGCTTGTCTAATACTTCTGGAGCTAACGATTCTTCTTATCCTGAGTCGGATGAGACTCTTGCGTAGGATGCTATTTGTATTAGTGCCCATCTATTTCTTTAACCTCGTGTTGAGGTGCTTGCATGTGCAGTTATTCTTGACTGTAATAAACTCACGAAATTGAATTCGGAGTCAGTGGTTTTTAAGGTAAACTGGATTCTAAATTGTTGCATAACCGAAAAAGATTTTCTTCCCTTCACACTATTCAGCAGTTAAAAAGATCCTGGCGACCTGAAGATTCTTAGAAGTGCTAAGATAAGAATCAGCGTTATCAGTTGGTAGCAGAGGATGGTTTCCTCTGATAGTAAGGGGAGATCCAGATTAGGATAAGAGATTATTTGCCCCATAGAGCCCGAGTGATGGTGATCCAGTGGATTGTAAGAGGAGGACGACGGCGGTCGATGAGAACTGACGGAGAGTGACGGTGCGACGGAAGTAGCAGTTCGTTTTAGAGTGAGTATGAACAGGGTGATGCTTGTTAGATTGCGGTGTTTAATTGTTGTGTGATGTCTTGCGGAGTTGGAATGAGAGTCGTGTAATTGAGGATCGGACCGTGAGCGCACGCGGGGCCGAGAGACATTGTGGTGTAGAAGACACCCAGAGCTGAGATTTTTGACCAGGAAATTGTGGGGGTCATGAGACGTTGTTGATTAACCCACTGAAGATAGGGAACATATGTGTGAGTGTGTGAATAACCGACACTGGTCGTAGGTTGTTGTGTGCAGAATATTGAGCGTTTGGATCCTATCGATTGTGTCAGAGGTGATTGTCCGGTCGTTCGCGGACAGACAGTTGCCAGATTGAGGTCAATAATTTCGAGAGGCTGGTCGGTCATCGGTGGACCGACAGTCAGAGAGGTAATTGTTCGGTAGGACGGACAATTACTTCGGAGAGTGATTGGGACACGTGCGAGCGAGAACGGGTGAATTAAGAAGGAGGGGAACTGCTGCGAGTGGAGGAAGAGTGACGTCAGAATGCCGCACTGCGATAGGCCGGTTGGTGTGAGCCGCGCTGGCATTGGTGGATTGAAGTCAGGAAGTAAAAACGAAATATTGGGTGCAAACAGAAATCTGCTTTATCATGAAATGTTTTAAAGTTTTACGAGAACTCTGTAGAGGTGACAGACCTGTGGTTACTCGGGGAGGAGAGGAAGCCCCTCCCGAGGATACGCCAGCACATTACATGGCTAAGAATGTAGGATTACATACTATAATTTGGCTTGAGAATTGGCATAAAATGACAGAAGGAGAAGAAGAATTGACTTTCCCACGCTATGGTACTTTCAGGTTGGAACTGTTATATCAGTTGAAATCTGTGATGTCTTCCTTGCGACCGCTACCTAGACCTACACAGTTTGAAGCGTTACATGCATGGATTAGAGCAGCGTACGACAGGAAGAGAGACAAAAGCCAGGAAAGGGTGAAGAAGTCGATCAGGGCATTTCAAGATGCGAGATGGGATGCACTGGAGAAAAGATGGAGAGTGGAGACAATTGAGGGGGACAGATTATATCCGTTGCTAGAGAAAACGGGAGGTACGCAGGGAAAAAGCATCGAGGAAGATGACAGTGATACGGATGACAGCTTGTTAGACAGGCTGCTGGCAGAGAGACCACCTCCATTAAATCCAGAATATAGCGAAGGAAATTCGATTGTGGCAGGAGGGATGGACGAGTCACACAATCAGACAAAAATTAGAGTAGTGGGAACAATCTCCACAGGAACGGAGGGGGTCGGAGCCCAGTTTTCCATGGGAATATGCGGTTGCCGGACTCCCTAACGGTACCTGTTACCATTGGTCCTATAGTATCAGTGTATGACCCAGATCGAGTAAGTGAGGGAAGTCTAATGCAGACTACAGGGAGAGAGGGGATCAGCGCTGGAGGGAATGGCATAGAGGTACAATTGGTCCGTTCTCCGAAGCCCATAGAAGCGAGCACGCCACTGCCAGCCACTGCAGACTCCTCTAGTGGACAGGTGGACGAGAGACCGGCAAGACCAGGTTCTTTGGTTGAGTCCAAGTCAGCTTTGAGAATGTGAGTACCACCTGTAAGGAATCAGAGCGATAGAATGCCAGGAGATATGGAACGAGACAACTTAGGAAACAGATCAGGTTCCAGGAATACGATAGAAGAGAGCAAATCACGAGAACCAAGCAGTGATTATGACGAGCGGAATGGTGCGGCTTGCCGGGAAATGTTGAGGAGTGCCGTGAAGGTGAGGTTGTTGGATGTAGTGAGACTAAAAGCGGAGGTAGACGAAATGATTAGTGGGAACCTGCCTTTGGAGAGAATAGAGATCTATGAGCCAGACGAGCTGCTTTGTGTAGCAAAGGACGTGACTCGTAAAGCAAGGGCCGCACATGAGAAATTGACAGAATTGGCTAAGAAATATGAGGTGGATACGAATAAATCAAAATAGTTGCAAGGATCCCATAGGTTGCAATATAGTGATCAAGAACTGGAGGAGAAAAGGGTCACAGGATTAAGGACGCATACTAAAGACCTGATTGTAGGGATGCGTATATGGATAATGTTGAATAAATGGGAGGAAAGGTGGTCAAAGAAGAAGATTGACAAAAAGACTGTAGGAGAAACGCCGCCTCCGGGGGGAGGGGTGACGGGCGTAGGGAACTATCCTTTACGGGAAGTACAGAACGGAGGGTACGTGCATGTGCCATGGAGTAGAGGTGACTTGGCTGCGTTTACAAATGATTTTCCTCGGCTGAGGGAAAAACCCGTAGAGTGGTACAAACAGGTCAAGCGTTTCGTTAAAATTTCGAAGGTATTGTGGACTGATTTGAACACCTTGTTTGATATAGTGGTACCAGGCGATTTGTGGACAGCTTGTAAAATTGCAGTTGAGTGGCTGACCTTCGAACCTGAAAGGGATGCCGTTACAAATGGTCCGTCACCCATTGTCATGAAAAAATTTGAGCAAGTGATTACATGGTTGAAGCTGAAGATTTCACCTCAAGACATCGATTGGGTTAAGATAGATTGAACTGTGCAGGAACCGAAGGAGACAGTGCATGAGTATTATGAAAGACTCTTGCAAGTTTTTAAACAGTATAGCGGATTAGAAGCCATAGACCCCAAGGATATGGGACAGTTTGTCTCAAAGTTTGTCTTGGGATTGAGACCAGAGGTCAGCCTCATGATACAGCACCATTTGATCTGTTGGCAAAACAAGCCGGTAGATGAAATCTTGCGGTATGCGAGGTACTGTAGCGATGAAGTAGACTCGAAGCACCGGAAGCTAAAGGACAAGCTGATGCTCGTTCAGATGCAGACAGCTCAGGTCCAGCCTAGTGGAGGGACGCTGGGAAGGAGACAGGGAAATTATCAAGGGAACCAAAATGGGCAAGGTCAGGGAAAAGGGAAACCTATAGATCCCAAGACGGGGGTGGGTAGTTAATACGGTGATGAGGCCCAGATCGATGAAAGGGGGGACGTATAACCCACAGGTGCAGGTCCCCCAGCCACCAAGAATTTCGCAAGGAATGCGGACCTACCAGCAGATGCCCCTTTTCGAAGGGTATGACGAGTACAGTCCAGACCCGTTGGCCTGACGGTGCCTGAGGGGGGAGGAAGATTGCACGCTTGGAGCAGTCTTGGAGGTAGACCAGAGAGGACCTTTTGTGGAGGCAGACATTGATGGTCATCCTACCACACTGTTGGTTGACACTGGTGCTACCCGGTCCACTGTAAGATCAGCAGTGGTCCCCAACCTACCCCTCTCGGGACAATCGATCCAAGTTGTTGGAGTGGCGAACAAAAGAATAACTAGCCCATTGACCGAACCGATTCCAGTGAGGATAGGCTCTTTCCAAGCTAGACACCAGTTTGTGGTATGCGATACGAGTCCAGTTTGTCTTTTGGGAAGAGATCTATTATGTAAATTGAACTGCACTATTTATTGCACACCTAGGGGAGTGGAGGTTCAGACGAAGGATGACGATGCCACCTTCAAAGTTGCCAATCAGCACTTGTGTATAGAAATGTACCCAGTGGTGACAGTGGAGGAACTTCCACTGGACTTGAGAGATTCTGTGTCCCAAGAAGTGTGGGATTTCACGGGAGAAGAGATCGGACTAATCAAGGGGGTTGAACCTGTGCAGATCCAGGTGAAACAGAATGTTGAATTCCCTAGAACGCCCCAGTACAATCTGTCGCCTGAAACGATCGCAGGGATTAGGCCTGTAATCGAGTCTATATGATCAAGCAAGGCATTCTGAAGGAGATAAGAGGTAGCCCATGTAATTCACCCATCATGGGACTACAGAAACCGAGCGGGAAGTTCAGGATCGTGCAAGACCTGCGAACGGTTAACACGATAGTTATCCCATGTTGTCCAGTGGTACCGAATCCATCAGTGATACTGTTTCAGACCCCATGTGAAGCCGAGTGGTTTACTGTCATTGATTTGTGTCAAGCATTTTTCTCGATACCGCTCCACGAGGAAAGCCAATTTCTTTTTGCTTTCCGGCTGGAAAACCGTGTGTTAACGTGGTGTTGTATCCCTCAAGGGTATACAGAGAGCCCATCGATCTTTAATCAGATCTTGAAAAAGAATCTTGAGAGTCTCGTATTGCCACAGAACTCAGTTCTTGTGCAGTACATAGATGATCTACTTGTGGCATCAGAAACAGAAGATGCCTGCAGGATAGACACAATACCCCTACTGAATCATTTGGCAGAGAATGGACACAAGGTATCCCCGAACAAATTGCAGTACTGTCTAAACGAGGTACAGTACTTGGGCCACAGATTAGAAAAAGGCAAGAGGAAGGTGTCACCAGATCGAATTGAGGCAATAATGAACATGGCAGTGCCCACCACTCAGAGAGAAGTCAGGATGTTCTTGGGAATGGTCGGCTATTGTCGTCAGTGGATTCCCAGTTTTTCCTTGAGGGCAAAGCCTTTGCAGAGGCTTACGCACAAGGATGTGAGTGATCCGGTACCATGGGATGAGGAGTGCTTGGTGTCATTCCTAAGACTGAGAGAGGATTTGTGCAGTGCACCAGCTTTGAGAATGCCTGATTACAACAAGGCTTTCTCACTGTTCTGTTGCGAGAGGGAGGGTTGTGCATTAGCGGTCTTAGCTCAGAATCATGGAAGTGTCCGTAGACCAGTTGCCTATTTTTCAGCTACTCTAAATCCAGTAGCTTCTGCGTTGCCCGGATGTCTACGGTCCGTTGCTGCAACAGGTGTCAGCATTGAAAGATGTGAAAGCATTGTAATGGGTCATCCTTTGACAGTTTATGTGCCACACTCGGTTGAATTGTTGATGACCAGGACTAAGACTCAGCACCTAACGAATAACAGGTTAACGAGGTATGAGCAAGTCATACTTGCCACAGAGAATGTGACTCTGAAAAGGTGCTCCGTCTTAAACCCTGCGACATTAATGCCCATACCGAATGTAGATGATGAAGATTGTGCGGACCATGATTGTCTTGATGTGACTGAACTGTGCACCAAACCGAGACCTGACATTGTCGATGAACCACTGACTGACCCAGATGAAATTTTCTTTATCGATGGTTCATGTCTAAGAGACAGTGTCGGCCAACTAAGAGCAGCGTTTGCTGTATGTACCATTTCAGGAGTGGTTGAGGCTGCATGCCTAGAAGGAGTACACTCCGCGCAGGTAGCTGAGATCATTGTCTTGACTCGTGCCTGTTTGGCCGCTGATCAAATTCGAATCACGATCTACATGGACAGCCAGTATGGGTTCGGTGTGGTTCATGACTTCGGACAGTTATGGTCCCAGAGGGGATTTTTGACATCATCTGGCTCACCCATTAGGAATGGAGAACATGTAAGACAACTGCTAGATGCATTGCAATATCCGAAGGAAATCGCAGTTGTCAAGTGCACTGCGCATGGAAAGGGGGAGGATTTTGTGTCTTTGGGAAACAATTATGCGGACGAAGTCGCCCGCTTCTGTGCAGAACAAGGATGTATATTTACAGAGGGTTACACAGGAGAGAGCCAAGATAGAACCGAGCTCAACATGATGTTGGCCATGGCAGACACTTGGGAGGAACTCAAGCGACTGCAGGATGAGGTGACAGATCAAGAACGGAATGGATGGGTCAAAGCAGGATGTGAAAGAGGGGATGTGGATGTTTGGGTTTCCAGTGATGGGAGAGCTGTATTGCCAGAGAATATGCTGAGCCCCATGGCAAGACTAATACATGGACCGGTACATCTTGGTAGAGATGCAATGATGCGTGTGTTTAGACAAACATGGTATAACCCACGATTTCGTGCGATTGCTGAAGCAGTTTGTCAGAGGTGTGTTACGTGTCAACAGATGAATGCTAGAAAGAAAACCGTAGTCACCTTGAGTCACATTGGGAGGTCAGGAGGACCCTTCAATAGGATGCAGCTAGATTTTGTAGAAATGCCTAAGTGCAATGGGTTGAGGTACATTTTGGTGGTGGTGTGTGTATTCTCACGGTGGGTGGAGGCTTACCCAACACGCAGGTGTGACACCCTCACAGTGGCTAAGTTATTGTTGAGGGAACTCATCCCGATGTTTGGTTTTCCGACCTCTTTGGAATCAGATAGAGGAACACACTTCCACAGTGAAATTATGAAGCTGCTTTGTGCGGCACTGAATGTGGAACAAAGATTGCATTGCAGTTATCGACCAGAGGCTTCTGGGATAGTGGAACAGGTTAATGGAACCTTGAAGGCAAGAATGGCAAAAATGTGTTCATCAACGTCTCTGAAGTGGCCTGACGCACTGCCACTTGTGCTGATGAGCATTCGCAGTGTCCCCGACAGGAGAACTGGGTTGTCCCCTCATGAGATCTTGATGGGAAGGGCAATGCGGTTGCCAGCAGTACCGGCTACAGCATTGATAAACATCACTGATGACTTCATTCTCGATTACTGTAAAGGACTATCTGATGTGGTCCGTTCTGTGTCCCAGCAGGTACAAGCTGCAGCTGTTCCAGCCTCGAGTGATCTGTGCCACGACCTGTGTCCAGGCAACTGGGTGCTTGTCCGAAAGCACGTGAGGAAGAGCTGTTTGGATGTTCGGTGGCGAGGCCCGGACCAGGTGATACTGGTAACGAACACAGCAGTGAAGTGTGGAGGATTGCCGAACTGGGTACATGCTTCCCATACCCGCAGAGTTTCAGCACCCTCAGAAGAAACAGCTCCTCTCGTAAATGAAAATCCAGCTGATGTGGCAGGGCCACATGAGAGGACAAGACAAGCTGTGAGGGCCGCTGACGCAGCTGGTTGTGCACCAGAGCAAGCTGAAGGGGGTTCCGACAACCAGAACCTCGACTCTGACTCGGATGACAGAGGTGGTGCAGTGGGTGGAGTGGAGTCAAATTCAGCAGAAGAAGGAAGTGGTGCACAGGGTATAGAAGGGGAAGGCAGAAGAACAACCAGAATTGAGGAGGCTTGGCCTGAGAGACAGAGGCGACTGAATCTGAGGTTGGCACCCGAAAGAGATCTTGCTCCAGTGTCTGAAACGTCTGAATCAGAAGCCAGTGACGGAGAGCAGACTCAAGAGGGTCGGAGGAGGTCGAAAAGAACGAGAGTACCTTGCCAGAGATACGCTACTCCTGGGTGGACTTACGCAGTGACTGATGCAGGGGAGCTCCCCTGCATCAGTTCGGGGAGCTCGGGGAGGCTGAGGTCCGTGCAGGTGGTCAGCAAGAGCCCGAGCGTGGTGCTGAAGGTAGTGCTGTTAATACCAGGGCTCGAAGTCGAAGGAATACTGACCCTCACGGTTCCGAATCCCCCGATTCTGAGTAAGGTCCGAGAATTGGTTCTACATCGACTCGAATTTCCGTCTTTTGGATTTGAGCCGTCTTCACATGAAATGATCATTCTTCGCCTTGAACTATTGTACCATGTTTTAGAAGCGCTTGCAGATGATCTTATCGTGGATGAAATATAACCTGTTGTAAATAAAAGGTCTAAAGAAGAAGATAACCTAGATCCGAGTGGAAGAAGAATAAACTTAGGGACTTTCCACCGAAGAGGAACGAGAACTTAGGGAAGTCTTTTTCTGGACTATGTAAATAAGACACTGTTGTTGAAAAGGGGATTTCCAGAGGTTTCGAAGTGTTTCTCGAACTGGTTAAGCAAGTCACGTGCGGAGAAGACAGAGACTTTTGAGTGTTCATTGCTGAAACCAAGACCTTTTGGGAACTTTTGAGATTATGGAGGCTGGAGATCCACATCGTAGATCCAAATTGATTGTAGGCACATTTATAGGGGGTGTGATAGTTTCAATAATCATAGTAGTTGTAGTTTCATATGTAGTTCCACACGAGTTAGCAGTGGAGGGGTGCCAGGGACTCCTATACCTACTACACCTAGCAAAAAGGAGGGAAACATAGGAGCTGACAGAACTTTGCTAATAGAAGAGAGTCGTAGATTGCATGTAGATTTGTCTAGAAGTGATTTTAAGCTTAATGCATATGCCAAGCTGCTATATGAGTATGTAGATGCGATGGATGCGAAAGATTGCTATGTGTGTATGCAGTTGCCAGCTTCAGTGGATGAGGGTATTAGATATCACCATCTTCCACTGACGTATGGGATTTCATGTAGTCTGTTGCTTAGTATATTTTATGGAAGAGGTCAGTTTGAATATTTCTTTTCCAATTACGATGCAGTGCTTCCTGAAGTTCCAGCTTACAAACATTTGAATAAATACGACTATTATAAGTCAGAAGATAGGCTTAGGAAGTATTTCATACCGTCTTTGGAATTAGATACAGCATATGCTCACCGACATAACTTGACGTGCTCATTGTCAGATGTAGAGAAGAAGTTTGTAGATCAGGTAGAAGATAGATATAGAAAATTAACACAGACACGAGACACAGGAGAAAGTTCAGTAGATTGGACAGACGAAGAGAGATTGCACCGAACAAAAGGAAGTTATGGTCCTATAGCATTGGTTATGGGCCAAAGGGGAAGGCTGTGTGTGAGACGTTATCAGACCTATTATGAAAAGGTCCCGGTGGGACAGAGTACGTGTGATCATGTTTTCACCATGGAAGATTCAGCAAATAATTTTCTGCAAGGCCCTGTACAAGTGATACCTACGGTGTATTTTGTGTGCGGAAGGAATGCTTATGTGAGGTTGCCAGCGAACTGGTATGGTACATGTTACTTGGGAATAATATTTCCAAAGATTTACCATGCAGAGGATTTGGAGCTTTTGGAAGGTGGAAAGCATTCAAGAGTGAGGAGAGGTGCGAGTGCAGGGGTTGAAGTGGGAGATATCTTTGGAGCAATGATACCAAGTTTGGGAGTGATCTTGAATGATGTAAAGATCCGGAGATTGGCGACTGTGATAGATGAACTATCAATGAATACAGCAAAGTCGTTGATACTTGTGGATGGAGAGATGTTATCGATAAGGACAATGGTTTTGCAGAATCGCCTTGCTTTGGATGTCCTATTGACAAAAGAGGGCGGGGTCTGTAAAATGTTGAAGGTTCAAGAGTGCTGCACTTATATACCAGACCACAGCAAGGATCTGGAGAAATATATAAGTAACATCACTACGATCCATACGAAAATAGCAGATTTGACTGAAGAGGGAGTTTGGGAGAAGGTTGGCAAGGGATTTGGTCAAGTTGGGAGCTGGTTTGTGAATTTGGGAAAGGGATTCCTTGGCTATGTTCTGAGACCTCTCATTATTGTGGTGGTTTGTGTGGTTTGTCTGTGGGGTCTGATCAGAGCATACAAGTGGTATCGAGCAGGCAGAGCTGAGAGGGCCTTGAGAGAAAATGAGACGAGAATGGCTAGACTGCAGGACAGTCACTATCGAAACATTAAGAGTTTGGAGAGATTCCGACAAGGGAGAATGGCAACAAGTTCTGTTTAGGTCGGTTCTTTCTCCAAGGGAGTTGTAAAGGTGTGATGACAGGAGTCATCAAAGGGGGAACTGATAGAGCGCCATGTTCTCGTAAAATTTGTAGGGGTGCATCATAATCACCTTTAGTCTGCACCTGCATATATCCAGTTGTGTATTAACGAATAGCCGGTATAATGTGGTTCTAAACCGCATTTTTAGAGTGAATAAGATAGTAGTTGTGTTATTAGAATTACAAAAATGTATTGTTTAATTGAAATGTGTTTAAAAAGATGCATAGATGATTTAGTTCATGTGTAGTTAAAGATGCAGTAGTTAACGTGTATGATATTACATTGCACGTGTAGTTTACGTTTTGCATATGAAATATATGAGCCTATGCTTAAGGAAATAATTAAGAATTGTGTGTTTAAATTGTGTAAGGCCTGACTGCATATACGCAAAGGGAAGGGCTGATTCGTTCTTATGTTAGCTTATTCTGTAGGCAGAGAAGTTTCTCTTGGAAAGGCTCTCCGGGTACAGTTGGTAGATTCGTGCAGAGGGAAGGAAAGTCTGTTGAAATATATCTTCTGTTGCAGGTGCAAGGACACATGCCTCGTTACCGAAAGACTGGTTCTTTGTTTCAGGAGTCAGGGTGGTGGGAGGCATTGAGATGGGAGTACACTGGAATGTAGGGATGATACTTTCAACGGAGAAGGTGCCTGGGACTCAAGGTCATCGTAACCGTCCTGGATGAAGTAAGAGTTTCGATGGAAAAGTACGAGAAGGAAGACCTGGCCGAAGAGGCGTGAGAAGGGCGTGTTCAATTGTATGTACATTTTGTATTAGGGACAGTGCCCCGAGGGAGGAGGTGAGAGAAGAGGTAGAGGAGACCGGAGAGGAAGGCAGAGAGAGAGATTTTAGGAAGGAGCATCTTAGAACGAACTCGAAATGCTAAGTGAGTGCACTTCTTAGGAAGTCTTCACAGCTGACACCTTTTCTTTACTCTTGCCTGGGAAGTCGTTAAGTAGGTATGCCACCTTAGTGATAGAGTAGGGACAGCTAATGGTTTTATGCTTATTTAGGTAAATGAAGAATAATATAGAGATCGGAGCAGTTATCGCTTGTCTAATACTTCTGGAGCTAACGATTCTTCTTATCCTGAGTCGGATGAGACTCCTGCGTAGGATGCTATTTGTATTAGTGCCCATCTATTTCTTTAACCTCGTGTTGAGGTGCTTGCATGTGCAGTTATTCTTGGCTGTAATAAACTCACGAAATTGAATTTGGAGTCAGTGGTTTTTAAGGTAAACTGGATTCTAAATTGTTGCATAACCGAAAAAGATTTTCTTCCCTTCACACTATTCAGCAGGTAAAAAGATCCTGGCGACCTGAAGATTCTTAGAAGTGCTAAGATAAGAATCAGCGTTATCAGTATGAAGCCAAATTGCGATCGCAAACGCTGAAATTCACAGAATTTTAGCGTTTGCGATCGCAATTTAGGCAGTGTGCAATGTAGCACACAAAAACCCACTCGCAAAATAAGGAATCGCAAAATTTGCGATTCCCTTTTTTGCGAATGCATTTAAGGAATCCCAAATTACGATTCCTTAAATGCAATGTAGGAAGCTACCCAAGTTGTGCGATTTTGGCTTAAGGAATCGCAAATTACCACCAACTTCAGGTTGGTGGTAATTTGCGATTTCTCTGAAAAATGCACTTGTTTTGCATTTTTTTCAGGGGTGCAACAGGTTGTCCTATTGACACCCTTGCAACCTTGAAATTGCATTCTCAATTTGCGATTCTCTAATTGGGAATCACAAATTGAGAATGTCTTCCCATTCATTCCTATGGGCCTTCTAGCCCATAGGAATGAATGGGAAGGTATTCCTTATTTGCGAATCTCAATTTGCGATTCGCAAATAAGGAATATGTAGGATTCGCAAAATATTTAGCAAATCCTACATACATTGCATTTTGCGATTCTCAAATTGCGATTCCCTAAAAATCGCAATTTGAGAATCGCAAAAGGGGTTTTTGATACATATGGCCCTTCGTCTTTATTCATTTTCATAATGTCAAACTACTCTTCAATGTATTTTTTCACTACTGAGCCAATTGGGGGTCCATACAATTGTCAGTTTTCATATTAATGTACAAAATGTTGAAAATGTTAGATACAGAGTGAAGTGTGGTTATTTGTGGCTTCAATGTTCAGGAGTGCGATAGTGTGTGCGATCTGTTAAACCTTCGGTTGTTTGATTTTCTTGTCCCAGGGACTATCATACTATGCCTCAGCGACAATGTGTGAACTAGAGTCCCTAAAACACTTGTAGCCTACAATTCTTTTTAATGTTGAAGAATTCTAGATTTCTTATGGAGTTTAGTGAGGGCATGCAGCATGAAATGGTTTCAGGAATTAATTCACAATGAGTCATTTGGATTTGTAGGACAAATAATGTGCTATAATATTCATATTTAAAATCGGAATTAAAAATAATTACATTTAAAACATGAATACAAAAGACATATCTGTTACCCAATGTAAAGGTGTGATTCATAGAAATCTGGGCTAGCTGATTCCCTCACATCCACTGATCCCCCTTTTGTAGAGTGAGGTATGTTAGCTAGATACACAGTGGAGGTGCAGCACTACTCCTCTTTTATTACATACTATCTACAACTATGTTTTCCAAAAGAAAGTGAGTTTTGAGTGAGACATCTGAAACAGTGCTTTTGAGTTACTTATAAATGCATCAGTCTAGTTGAACTTCTATGTAGATAAGTCCATAGATGTGTGTTTTATAAAAATGAGTAGTCCTTCCACTTTTCAAGGAACAGTTGACTCATTGTTATGCATGATGATAATGTGTGTTAAAGTAGAGTGCTACTTATTATACAAATTGGCTAAACTTCATTATTACTCAACTTTGCCATCTCATAGCTTTTAGGTATCAATAAAATATGTTGGTTTGCAATAATCAAAAAATGAATTAAAATAAATTCACAGAATGCATTGATATGTGATTTTAAATACCAGAACTGGAACAATGTACTCCTAGTGACATGGATTCATCAGTTCAAACTACTATTGCCACAAATTATTTATTTAATATTGTATAAGATAGAGAGAGATAGCATGAGTCATGTATATATGATAATGTTTAGAGCTTCCATTGTTGTAAGCAACTTGATAGATGGCTATATATATGGGTTGTGTGATTTGATATGAAAATATAAGATACCACCCGTTTGTTCTTATATGTGTTGTGGTAATCAGAAAATTGTGCAGGTGGTAGTATGTGTGAGAATATGAATATATAGGGAATGTAGTGAGTTGTGACAGACATCAGTTAGCATACTTGTGTGGATATGTGGTCATTAGTGTTTAGGCTTACGCTATGGATTAGGTGTGTGAGAGGTGAAGTTTGTACTTACCAGTATGCACTCTGACTGCAATTCCCACAAAGCAGTCAATGTAGAATATGGACAACACCTTCTCCTCACAGGGTATGAGGTTGAGGAGTTTGGTAGAACCATCACCAGCTGCCAGGACGTCATGGTGTACCCTGGAAGTGAATGAATGGACTCTCCCCCGCTGGCCATTCCATTGCTTGGGGATGTACTCCTTTGAGCGTCCCGTGTTGGAGACAGCATTCACCTTATTCATGATTCTGGACCACATTTCCCTTTATAAAGTGTAGACTCTCAGGTAAAGCTCCAGGAGATCATTTTAGGCCCTCTTTATCTCATTCTCGGCCCTCATAGCTCATGGTTGTTGTCTTGAAGAGGGTTCCACACAACTGTTAACTCGTTTTCAGAGAACCTGGGTTGTCTACTTCCAGACATGGGCCTGCTGCTGAAGCTTCGTGTTGTGAGTAATAAATGGTTTGTGTGGCCAGAGGAGTGTCTTTTGTAATGGGAGCTGCAGGTGCTGTTGGTGAGTACATTTTGATAAGATGTGTTTTGATGGCCCAAGTAGCCCGAGACCTCTTTAGGTGCCAGGTCACCACTCCCCCACACCGCTGCAGTAGCACAAAGGGCCCGCTCCCAGGGACAGCCCGTGGTTCGAGCTCTGGACCCTCTGAGCCGCCGCCAGCCTTCTCCTTGGCTTTGTTTTTCCTCTCTCAGCCTTTCTTTTTTCTCTCATTGACCCTCTTGCCCGCTCCGGGTCCTATTTCACTCTAGTCTATTGGCTATCACTTTTCTTGCTCCTTCTCTGCCCTTTCTTTATTCCTTTTCCCTCGCCGTTGGCATCTTTCCCTCCCACCGCCTTGTGTCCCTCCCTCTTCTTCTGCCCACGCCCTCTGGCACTATTCCTTTCCCTTGTTGGGCTGTTTCCTCTTCTCCGCTGCCAACCGGTCTGTGCCGGTTCACCACAACTGCAGCTCCTGACCCCTGCCCTCCCACCTCCCGGACTGCCCCTCTCATCTCCAAGGGCTACTTACTGGATGCCACAGAGCTATTGCGCTGCTGGCATGCCAAAGGCAAACCCGTCTGCGCCCATCTGCGGCTGGACCGCGACCAGTTCCATGGGCCCACCACCGGTACACCTCGGACAGAATCCGAGTCCTCGACCCCAAGATCCTGGACATCAGCTGTGGCATCGCTTCACCTTGCTCCATGTAAGGACCCTTCACCTGCCACCATTGCTACTTCACCTGCAATACAGGCACCCCCCATGACCACTACCCAGCTGACACCCGACCTGAGACCATAGCTCCACTGCACGCTGCTCAATGCCCGATCCCTCTGCAAGCACACCACTGAAATATGGGACACCATAACCACCCTCAACCCTGATGTGATGTTCATAACAGAAACCTGGCTCACCCCCTCATCGGCACCCAACATCGCCATTGCTACTACCCCCGGAAACAAGACGATCCACCGTGACCGCCCCAGAAGACACGGCAGAGGCATCGCCATCATCCACAAGGACTCCCTCAAATGCACCGCCTCAAAAGACCACAAAATACTGATCATGGAACACCTCAACTTTCAGATCCAACCAGATGCCAAAAACACCGTCAGAGGAATCCTTGCCTACAGACTCCCCCGGTCCTCGTCCCAGCTTCTGCAATTTCATCCTGGACTTTATCGCCCCCCCTGGCAATAAACTCCGACCA
This sequence comes from Calotriton arnoldi, assembly GCA_963921515.1. Classification (NCBI taxonomy): domain Eukaryota; kingdom Metazoa; phylum Chordata; class Amphibia; order Caudata; family Salamandridae; genus Calotriton; species Calotriton arnoldi. The sequence goes on along the minus strand of CAWUFW010002985.1, from coordinate 1,876,653 downwards.
CTGCATCTTCCTGGGAGACCTAAACTTCCACTTAGAAGACCCCATTGACGCCAACTCCACCACCATCCTTGAGAACATGAGCAACATCGGCCTCTTTCAGCTGGTCACCACCCCCACACACAGTGCAGGACACCCACTAGACCCCCTCTTCTCCACCATGACAGAGTCAAGTTCTCCCACACCACCGAGCTGACCTGGACAGACCAGAACATCGTCCACTTCACCTATGAAGTCCGTCAAAGACCCTAAAAAGACTTCCCACCCACCCATGCCGAAACTGGAGCAGTATCACAGAACCCCTCTGGATATCCACCCTCAAAGAAGCAAGACCCATCCACCCTCTGACACCCTCGAACTCAGCATTCACAACTTCTCCAACTGGATCTCCTCAGCCACCAACACCATCGCCCCAAAGAAGAACACCACCGGCTACAGACCCAATAAGCACACCAGTTGGTTCACCCTGGAGCTGCTGACCATCAAACGCCACTGTAAAAAGCTAGAGAGACAAAGGCATTCCAGCAAGACCCCCGCCAACCTCGCCACCTTCAGATCCGCCCTTAACAACTACCACCACCGTCACAGGGAGGTCAAGAAGGAAGCCCTAACCAACCGCATTGAGATGAGTGCCAATCACACCAAGGAACTCTGCAGCATTGTCAGAGAATTCTCCTGCCCCTTCGCTACCGAACACACGATCCACCCCTCCCAAGCCCTCTGCGACACTCTGGCGGACTACTTTCACCACAAGATCACAAACATCTACAGCAACTTCGACCACCAACCCACCAACCTCAACCCCCTCCTCACCCAAACCGACGCCTCCCACCAGATCACAAACTGGAAGCAACTCACGACCGAAGACACCATCTCCATCATGAACTCCATCCACTCCAGAGCCCCAATGGACCCCTGCCCACACCGCATTTACAACCTAGCAAAGGAGGTAATCTGCAGCCTCCTCACGGAAATCCTCAACACATCTATCACCACAGTCACAGTTCCCGATGCCTGGAAGCACGCAGAAGTCAAGCCCATCCTGAAGAATCCCTCCACCAACCCATTAGGAAACTACCGCCCCATCTTGCTACTACCCTTCCCTGCCAAAGTTTTGGGAAAAGCCATCAACTGCAAACTTACGGACTACCTCAAAGAAAACAACCTGCTCGACCCCTCCCAATCTGGCTTCCGGCCCAGTCACAGCACCAACACCGCACTGATCACAGCAATGGGCGACATCAGACGCCTCTTTGACATCAGTGGAAGAGCTGCCTTTGACCTTGACTGGTAGGTCGCTCCCCCACCACACAGCTCCGTCTGTGTGCCTGCTGCTGCCCCTGATTGTGCTCGTTTTTCCTTTCTGTGCCCTCTTGCTGCCCCTGATTGTGCTCGTTTTTCCTTTCTGTGCCCCCTTGCTGCCCCTGATTGTGCTCGTTTTTCCTTTCTGTGCCCCCTTGCTGCCCCTGATTGTGCTCGTTTTTCCTTTCTGTGCCCCCTTGCTGCCCCTCATTGTGCTAGTTTTTTCCTTTCTGTGCCCCCTTGCTGCCCCTGATTGTGCTCGTTTTTCCTTTCTGTGCCCCCTTGCTGCCCCTGATTGTGCTCGTTTTTCCTTTCTGTGCCCTCTTGCTGCCCCTGATTGTGCTCGTTTTTTCCTTTCTGTGCCCCCCTTGCTGCCCCTGATTGTGCTCGTTTTTCCTTTCTGTGCCCCCTTGCTGCCCCTCATTGTGCTAGTTTTTCCTTTCTGTGCCCCCTTGCTGCCCCTCATTGTGCTAGTTTTTTCCTTTCTGTGCCCCCTTGCTGCCCCTGATTGTGCTCGTTTTTTTTTCCTTTCTGTGCCCCCTTGATGCCCTGATTGTGCTCGTTTTCCCTTCTGTGCCTGTTTCCCGCCGCTGCGCCCTGCGGCCCCGCCCCCTCACTGCCCATTCGCTGCCCCATTCCCTGCTCCTCCCTCCCACCTCCCCATTTATGGCGGCCGCTGCGCGGCTGCGCCTAAGGCAAGCCCATCTGCGCCCGTCCGCGCCGTGACCGCGCCCAGCGCCAGACCCCCTGGTCCGGGCATCCCCCGCGCCCGCCACATCAACAGACGCCGATACGACGCCAGCACCCTCCACGCACTCAACCCCGGAAAAGATCACGCCTGCTACCAGGCCACCCCGAAGCGCACCCAAGGGCCCTTCACCTGCCGGAACTGCAGCTTCGCCAGCACCCGCCCCGCCAAACCACCGCCCAGGAAAGAACCCAACTACCTCAGATGCATCCTCCTCAACACCCGCTCCGCCCGCAAACACGCCATCGAACTCTGGGACCTTCTCGACTCAACCTCCCCAGACGTCGCATTCCTGACGGAGACCTTGGCTGAATCCCGCTTCAGCCCCCGACATCGCCATTGCCATCCCGGACGGATACAAGATCACCCGCAGGGACCGCACCAACGGAGTCGGAGGAGGCATCGCCATCCTCCACAGGAACACCCTCAGAGTCTCAACCAACACCGACGACACCCTCAGCACCGCCGAACACATGCACTTCCAGATCCACACCGATCCCAACACCACCCTCAGAGGAACCCTCATCTACAGACCCCCGGACCCCGACCACAGTTCAGCGATTCCATCGCTGACTTCGTCAGCACACACGCCATCGCCTCCACGGACTACATCCTCCTCGGGGACCTGAACTTCCACCTCGAGAACAACAAGGACACCAACTCCACCACCCTGATCGACAACCTCGCCACCCTCGGACTCAGACAGCTCGTGACTACACCCACCCACGCCGCCGGCCACACGCTCGACTCCATCTTTTCCGCAAGCCCACACGTCTCCTTCAACCACACCTCCGAACCCCACTGGACTGACCACCACTGCATCCACTTCACCTACAGGAAGCCCACCACGCACCACCGCACCGAACAAATGCCTCGCCGCTGCTGGAGCAGAGTCACGGAAGACCAGCTAACCACAACCCTCGCCCTGAGCCCACCCGCCGAACCCTCCGACCCCGACACCGCCGCCCGCAACCTCAGACAGTGGATCGACGACTGCGCCAACACCCTCGCCCCGCTCAAGAATCCGCCCAACAGCCACACCAGCAAGAAAGCCACCTGGTTCACCGAAGACCTCCAGGCCTCCAAACGAACATGCCGAAAACTGGAGAAGATCTGGCTCCACGAACGGACAGCGGACAGCTACGCCGCCCACAAGAGCGCCACCCGCAGTCACCATCACCTCATCAGATCCGCCAAAAGGGCCTCACTCAAAGACTGCCTAGACAACAACGCACACAACAGCAAAGAGCTCTTCAACATCGTGAAGGAACTCTCCAACCCCAGCTCCAACACCAACGACATCCAGCCGTCGCGAGACCTGTGCGACTCACTGGCCACCTTCTTCCACCGCAAAATCGCCGACATCCACGACAGCTTCAACACCACGACCGCCCCGGCAACCACCGAGACCACTGCCCCCACAACCACCAACCGCCTGCTCGCCTGGACCAACATCAACGACGAGGACACCAGCGAGATCATGAACACCATCCACTCCGGTTCACCGCTAGACCCGTGCCCTCACCACATCTTCAACAAAGCCAGTACAGCCATCGCGCCCCATCTCCGGAAAATAATCAACATCTCCTTCGAGACAGCAACCTTCCCGGAAAGCTGGAAGCACGCTGAGATCACCGCCTTATTCAAGAAACCCAAGGCAGACCCCAAGGACCTCAAGAACTTCCGACCCATCTCTCTGCTCCCGTTCCCCGCGAAGGTCACCGAGAAAATCGTCAACAAACAACTGACCCGCTACCTCGAGGAGAACAACATCCTGGACCCTTCCCAGTCCGGCTTCCGCAGCAACCACAGCACCGAAACCGCCCTCATCGCCGCCACCGATGACATCAGGATCCTGCTAGACAACGGAGAAACAGCAGCCCTCATCCTCCTGGACCTATCAGCCGCCTTCGACACGGTCTGCCACCACACACTACGAACACGCCTTCACGACGCCGGGATCCAAGAGAAGGCCCTGGACTGGACCACATCCTTCCTTTCCGGCAGAACACAAAGCGTCCGCCTCGCCCCCTTCCGATCCAAGGCCACCAAGATCATCTGCGGCGTACCCCAAGGCTCCTCCCTCAGCCCAACGCTGTTCAACATCTACATGGCACCCCTCGCCCACGTCGCCCGACAGCACAACCTCAACATCATCTCCTACGCCGACGACACCCAGCTGATCCTCTCCCTCACCAAAGTCCCTCACACCGCCAAAGCCCACCTCCACGAAGGAATGAAGGCCGTCGCTGAATGGATGAGGACCAGCCGCCTGAAGCTGAACTCGGACAAGACGGAGGTCCTCATCCTTGGTTCCAACCCTTCAGCCTGGGACGACTCCTGGTGGCCAACATCACTGGGAACAGCCCCGCCACCCACCGACCACGTACGCAACCTAGGGGTCATCCTCGACCCCACCCTCTCCATGACTAAGCAGGTCAACGCCGTTTCCTCATCCTGCTTCAACATCCTCCGAATGCTCCGCAGGATCTTCAAGTGGATCCCCACCGAAACAAGAAAAACAGTCACCCAGGCCCTCGTCACCAGCAGGCTGGACTACGGAAACGCCCTCTACGCAGGAACGACGGCTAAGCTCCTGAGATGGCTGCAACGCATCCAGAACGCCTCTGCACATCTTATCCTCGACATCCCCCGACGCAGCCACATCACACCCCACATGAGAGACCTGCACTGGCTCCCTGTCAACAAGAGGATAACCTTCAAGCTCCTCACCCACGCACACAAAGCACTCCACAACTCCGGACCAGCCTACCTCAACAGACGACTCAGCTTCTACACCCCCACCCGCCAGCTCCGCTCGACCAGCCTCGACCAGCCTCGCCCTCTGCCGCATCCGGAAAACGACCGCCGGCGGCAGATCCTTCTCCCACCTCGCCGCCAAGACCTGGAACACCCTCCCCACCAACCTCCGACAGACCCAAGACCTACTGGCCTTCAGAAGACTCCTCAAGACCTGGCTCTTCGATCAGTAGCAGCACCACCTCCCTCTTCCCCCAGCGCCTTGAGACCCTCGCGGGTATGTAGTGCGCTTTATAAGTGACATGATTGATTGATTGATTGATTTATCCTACTAGACCTTTCGGCAGCCTTCTCCCACCATACCCTCATCACCAGACTCCACCACATTGGCATCCAAGGCAATGCACTAAAACTGGATCTCCTCCTTCCTCTATGGCCGAACACAGAGGATCAACCTACCACCCTTCTCCTCCGCACCCAAAGACATCATCTGCGGCATCTCCCAGGGCTCCTCCTTCAGCCCCACCCGCTTGCAAACATCACCCGCACCCACAGACTCAACATCATTTCATATACCGACGACACCCAGCTCGTCCTTTCTCTCACAGAAGACGCTGACATCACCAAAGCCAACTTCATGACCGACATTTCCACCTGGATGAAGGCCAACTGCCTAAAACTCAACTTGGAGAAAATAGAGGTCCTCATCTGCGGAAACACGCCCTCCCCTTGGGGTGACACATGGTGCTCACTACCACACTCGGCCCCTCATCCCCATCCGCAACACACACAACCTTGGAATCGTCCTGGACAGCCACCTGACCATGAAGCAGCAGATCAATGCCATCTCCTCTGCCTGCTTCCACACCCTTCGCATGCGCCGCAAGATCTTCCGATGGCTCCTAGTCTCAACCAGGAAGACAGTCACCCAGGCACTCGTATTCAGCTGACGCGACTACGGAAATGCACTCTACGCCAGAACCACCAAAACAGCTCCTGCACCGCCTCCAGACCATCCAGAACTCAGCAGCAAGTCTGCAATATTTGGGCCCTTACCATCTCTGGGAGGGGAGTGTCACCTAAGCCATGCTCCTTTGTTTCACAGCCATGAATGAAAAATATTCAAAGATGCTCCCTGTATTCAGCCTTGCAGTAACAAGGACCGTATGTATTGTTTATCTGAGGGTTAAATCGAACGATCATTGCATTGCCCACCATTGTTGTCATCTTGTGTGGTGTTCAATAGCGTTAGGAGTATTTGATGCACCTCCACCACAAATGGAGAAGCATTGACCTCACAGTGAAGCCCTGGCTTTAATTGCTTTGAAATAATTGTGCTGTCCTGACATCCATAGCTTCCATTTTGGGATGTTCGTTGCTGGTGCAGCATGGAGGTTAAATTGCAGGAGTGCATTGTTGCAGGAGTCCCGTGCAATCTTGGCCTTGTTGAAGACATCTTTGTTGCTTTATTTGTTATTTGGTTTATGTATGTTCTCATAAGACTCATGATTTTGGTGGGAAAGAAAACTTTTGATTTCAGCTATCAATATGCTTTACACTAAGTTCCCCGCTGGCCTCATGGTCATAGGAGGAGAAGTACCCTCATTCAGCCCTGTTGCTATAGCAACAGCACTTTCCAGTTCAGAGTTTGCCTTTACAATTTTAAGTGTAACCCAAGAAAAGTGCTCCTGGCTTCAAATAAAGGAATTGATAAATGTATTCCTGATGACCTGGGACTACTTGGCAACTCTGTGCACCTGATGTTTTTTTACTGTAGGGAAATTACATCTCTTTCCTCTGTAGATTTCTTGTAATGAAAAGAAAGCACAGCAATTACATGCAGCCACTGTACATAAATAATTTAAATCTAATAACGTGTTTTATATTTTAACAGCTACGTTTATTGTTAGAAACTGGGTTTCTGGTTGGTATGCAACATGTCCAAGCAGGAACCACAATCCTAGTCAGGGTAATGAAGAACCAGAACCAACTGGAATGTCCTTAAGATGAAGGTGATAACTCTGGAGCAACTATCAGGAGGGTAAAAAACACCAAGTTAATACAGTGTTGAGGTGGGATAATACTCGCCTCTATATCTTTAATAAAATTAAGACTTTCCTTCATAAATTATAAGGAAAATCTACATTTTATTGCATGACCGGAGGCTCCTTTTATGCTTGTTCAAAGCAAGTCAATTACAACAGAAGATACAGTGTGAACAGGTTTACAATAAAACGTGTGAAATACATTAGCATTAGACCAATCAGCTAATCTCAGAATGTCCTCAAGCTGGGAACCAGTCCAGAACGTTTTTGAGGCCATAGCACCTCTGGAGAAATGGGCATCAAAAATAGAGGTATCAATGCCATCAAGGAACATAACCCATCAGATCCAGCAAGCCAGAGTAGGAGAAGGAACAGGTTTGTGGGGTTTTCTGAAGTAAATAAGAAGTTGGGAGTGTGAGGATGTTCGGAGATCAATTGTTTTTTGTTTGCATACTTTAAGACATTGACCAACACAAAGTTTTGGTTGATCGGGAAAATTATGGTAAAACACAGTGTTTAAGTTTGTCTTTGTACGTTTATGGACTGAGAAAAACATACCTTTTTTTTTTAAACAAACTTTATTGAAGTTTACAGACTTGTACAGACACACATTATGTGAAGTTTTGTGTTAAGATACATACAATCAGGGTGAGTAATGGAACCGTCGTGTGAAGTACACTCATATTAAACAATCCATGCATGATAGTGATCCTCCCTCCCACCCTCCATTCCAAGAATAAAGGCCGATAGGTGCTAATTCCATGTTGTGTTACAGTCGCATCTGAGAAAAACATACCTGAGGGTGTAAATTGATAAGAAGTAACACCTAGTGCTTTGACATTAGAAAGACGTTTTATAGAAATAAGGCATAACAGCATTGTAAGTTTTGCAGACAACATTTTTAGTGAGAGGTTAGAATTTTTAGGCCAGGATATAAACATCTTCAAAACAACATTCACGTCCCACAGTTTACTGTATTTCAGTACAGGAGAATTACAAATTTGTACTCCCTTTAGAAGATGACAGACAAACTGATTTTCTATTCATGTAAGGGTGATTCATGAAAATGGCTGACCTGTACAAATTGATGGTACAATAGGTCTAACATCCGCAGGCTTCAGCTGCCAAGAAGTTTACAATCTAAACTACATCTGCTGAAAGGGGATCGATACATTTTACCATATACCAGCTTGCCCAAAGAGACCAAGCTAACTTGTAAGCCTTGGTGGTACCAGGGGCTCAGGACTTGTTAATGTATTCTGAAGCTTCTGGTGAAAATAAAGCGCAAGACTGGGAGATTCCGCTATTTTCCAAGCTGAAAGAGTGAGGTAGGTGGAGAGGTGTGGTGCAGCGGCCAGGGCAGCTGACTTCGGAGCACAGGGTTCACGGTTCGATCCCCGGCTCCGTCGGCAGCTCAGCTCAGCACCATGTGACTCTGGGCAATAGCTCACTTAATTTCCACTCCGGCCCCCAGCGCCTTGAGACCCGTAAGGGTGAGTAGCTGCGCTATATAAAAACGGACTTACATTTTTTTTTTTTATACTAGGATCCCAGTGGATCCAGAAGGTGGTTGGGAAACGACCGTAGGCGGACCGGATAGTCTATCTCTAACTCTAGTAGAGGAGGAAAGCAAACCTGAGATTGCCAGAAAGAAACTAACAGCACTAGGGTTGCCAGCTGACATCTGGTCTGAGCTAAAACACTGTTGATAATCAGGAAAGGAGAAAAAGTGTAGTTCGTCGAGTGAGCCCAGTCCTATCAAAAAAGCATCTGTAGCTATAGCTAGGGTATCTGAGTGCCAACTTAAGAAATGTGGTAGATGGGAATTGAGTCTGGTGGTGAATAAGTCTGTGTGGAAAGGACTCCATTTATGCATAAGCGATCTGAAAACCGAAGAATTAAGTCTCCAATCGCTTGAATCGTGGAGATGACGGTAGTGCCAATCTGGTATGGTATTAAGGTCTCCCAGTGAGCATTCTGCAAGAACCAAGATATTGTTGAGAAGACAGAATTCCCAAAAGCTCTTTACCAGATCTGCAAGAGGCCTGGATTTATTATTTTTTTTAAACATGTTTTTATTCGTTTTCAAAAGATTGTTGCATATACAGCAGCATTGTCTCATTATTTTGATCTATTACACATACATTGCAGACATCGTTATATTCATAATACTGATGCAGCAGGGTAAACGAAAAAAATTTAACCTCCTAATATTTATGTTGAATAATTAACACACAAGTTCGTTTCAGTAAATAACCAACCATGTATGTGTCATGATAAGGATCATAGGTAACACGCTATATCCGTGCAAACTAATTTACTTACAATTGTTAACGTGGATAACATAAGCCTAATAACTTGCGTACTAACTAGAATAATAAATGCATGATTTGTGCTTGGAAATAAACTGTGAAGTGGCAAAGCAAAGCGGTTGGTAAGTAAGAAATGGCTTTATATGTCGCTTTTGCTAGGTAATACTTAATTGGGGTACGTAGAATGACGGGAGGGAAACGAAAAGGCTTATATTCTTTATTATTAACTATGTTCTGTTTATCTTTATAATAGTTCGCTTAGGCCTGTTGTGCCGCGATGTAAAAATGGCTGCCATGGCAAACAAGCTAGAGTACGCACGCGCGAAGTGAGTTCCGAAAGCGAGAAAGGCTGTGAACGAAAGGATCATGTGACCGTCCCAAAGCCTAGGATGGAAGCTTGGTCAAGGCTGCGATGACCTTAGTATACAAACGTGTGCCAAAGAAGGACATTACGAAAAGCGTGAGAAGTTGCAATGAATATGTGAACAAACAATGAACTGTTCAACTTAAAACTATCAGAAAAGGATACAGATTGAGTCCAATGTGCGGATGGGTAATGTCATGAACCCGTGAGAAACGACAGAAGTATGAACTTTCCACAAAGAACTGGTTGAAGCAAGGATATTCATAATGAGATGTATACTGACCCCAAATGGACCAATTAGAGAGAATCTTGCCCCCAAAGATGTAACATTTTCACTTAGTAAGCTAGTATTAGGGTATAAGTGGACCTACTCTTGGGGAGGGGGATCGCTACTGCTTTTTATATTTTTGATTGAGCACGAGACGCTGCTGCTGGAGACTTTTTTGCTTTTAATAGATTTTCCATTTTTATGCTATTAGACCTTTTTTATTCTTACAATACTGAAGGGGAAAAGAACGGGATTGTGGCGGGAAACACCCTATAGGTGATCCGTCGAGAAGGCCAGTTTTACAGAACAGATAGACAGTTTTTCGGGAGTTCTATGCTGTGATCTGAATTCATTGCTGTGACGAACTTTAATTTTCCATCTAATAGGTATGCATTGCAATTTCAATTTATTCTTATAATGATGCTAAATGTAATAATCTGAATAATAAATTTGAAACTTATTCATGCTTCTAAAAACTTGATAAACTCTATTATCTTTAAAATAATGAGTCTGTGGTTTCTTTAGCTCAATGATAAATATAAATGTTTAAAGGTTTATAGTGATTGAGCTGGTCTTAATCACCATCAACTGATTCCTACTAGTTGGTCCATCGACCAATGAGCGGAATACCTAAAAGTTTGAAAAGTATTATGTTGTTTTAAAAAGGTATCCCGTCTCCTTCCAGCGAATCATTTACTGTTTTCTCCTAAGTGGAACGGGCTAAATCCAGGGAATATATGAGAGAGTGAATGTTTATGCGGTGTTATGGGCCCCACCGTCATATAGATATAAGTTGTGGAGAAAGGGATGTTTGTACCTGGACGTCCAAGGCGTATAGGAGAAGATATTTTATTGATAACGCTGGATCAGATTTCTTGGTAGCAGAGTTATGGTTACTATAGATTAGTTTGGTGATTATTGATTATTGATTATTGGTTATTTTTATGTATAACACTTCATGTTGTATGGTATCACGTTATATGTAAGTCAAAGGTTTTGAAGCTTCCGGGAAGTAGGAAGTGGACACGTGTGGCAAGAGAAGTCACATGGAATAGTGCATTGTCTGAGTTCATATTGGTGATAACACAGGTTGTGTTATGATAGGGACATTTTCCGTATAAAAGGTGTGTGAGTGAAATAGCAACCTTGTGAAACTCTGGCCTTAATTCTCAGGAGCAATGTAGTCTCCACATGTGTTTTATCCCCAGAGAAACGGGTTTACCCCTTGCTTGAAAGAAGGGTAAGATAGAGGGAAGTGCTACACTTATCGAACAAAACTGTATTCTTGCAAGCTAGAATAAAACTGTCACTTTTGTTAGCGAAATCAGACAATGGAAATGTGTTTTTAATGTTGTAACTAACAAAGAACTGTTGGAAAATAAATTGCCGATAAATTTTGTAAAGGAGGGGTCAGGAGCAGAACTGACGTAGACAAAAGCCGCGCTGGGATTGGACAGTGCACTAGTTATACAGAAGACGCTCTGATTGGAGCGTTGGTGTGAGTCGCGCTGTGATTGGTTGGATAAGCAGTGACGTAGAAGCTTAGGATTGGAGCGTTGGTGTGAGTCGCGCTGGGATAGGTCCGAATAACGCATAGAGAACAGTGTTGAATTGCGGATTTTTGAGAAAGGAAAGAGATTGTGAATTATGGCTTATTATGAGTATGGAAGAGAAAAAACGTCGTGGATGGCGAAAATTAAGAATTTTTTTAAGAAAGACAAAAAGGTAGTGACTAGAGAGGGACAAGTAATTCCTCCGCCGAAATCACCAGCTTCGCATATGATGCTGAAGTACGGATATCATACCTGCATATGGTTAGAAAATTGGACTAAATATACTCAAAATGATGAAGCATTAGCATTTCCTGAGAATGGTTCATTTAGCGTAGCTGTACTTCGGAATTTGAGGGAGAAGATGACGATGCTTGAACCTAGACCAACACAGTTTGAAGCTTTAAGTGAATGGGAAGATGAGATGTATGAACGAGAAAGATTCAGAGGATTAAGAAATCATGAGTTTGTACCCGGAAGGTTATGGGGAGTGAATCATGAGGACAGAATAAAGCGTTGGAGATATGCTAATATGACAGGAGGTTTGTTTCCAGCTTTTACAGTTGAGGAGGAAGCAAAGAGAAAGTATACAGAGAAAAAGAAACATTTGGTTACTGAAAAGTATGGGTATGGTGGTAGTGAGACGGAAGATGAATTGCTGGAAGATATTTTAAACAGAAACCCACCTCCATACCAACAGAATTCTGCGTTGGTGACACCTAATGCACCGCCAATGGAAACTGGGAGGAATAAAAATCCCGAACGAGTATATGAAATAAATAGGTCACAAGATCAACTGAAAACCCCACAAAACGAGAAGATTGAAAGTGACAATACAACTGAATTAGCAAAAACTACAAGAGAATTGACTGAAAAGATAAGAGAATTAACAATGAATATGGAAGCTGTAACTGTACCAGTAACGATAGGTCCTGTAATACCAGTTTTTGAGAATCAGAAAATAGAAGAGCATTCTTTGGTCATTCCTATGAATTCAAACTTGCAAAGAAGGAAAGAAGGGATGGAATTAGACAATGAAGGTGCAAGAAATTTGGTTAGTTCATATAGACCAAGCCCACCTACTAATTTGACGGTAAATGAGAATGAGTTTAGGAGGATACCTATGGGAACTGAGTCTGCATCAGAGACACCAGAAAGAAGTAAAAATTGGATAGAATTAAATAGTACACCTGTAGGTCCAACTCCGGATAAATTGAATGAATGGATGAAAACCCTGAAAACAAAAGAGACAGAATCAAAACCATTAGATGTAATTAGGTTAAAAATAGATATGGAAGAATTGATCTTAGGGACAAATGGTACAGAAAAATTGAAAACTTATCAGGATGATGAGATAATGTTCTTATGTAAGAGCATTACATGGAGAGCTAGAAATTTGCATGACAAATTAGAAGAAACAGCAAATGAACTAGGAGTAGAATTTGTAAAGGTGAGAAGTTTGCAGAAACCATATAGAGTAGATTTTTGCGAGAAAGATATAGAAAATTTGAACACATCAGGACGGTTGACACAAATAAAAGAATTAATTGTTTTGCTGAGAAAATGGGGTGATGTGGATAGATGGAGAAGCAGATGGACTAAAAGGAATGAGAAAGTGACAGATAAAGCGTCTTTGGCTTTTGCGGTGACAGACAAGGAATAAATTGTAAGGGAGTACCCGATGAGAGAAACTCCAGGAGGTAGTTATGTGCATGTCCCATGTTCTAGACAAGATATACTGTCATTTACAAATGACTTCCCAAAATTAAGAGAAAAGCCAGTAGAATGGTACAGACAAGTGGAGAGGTTTGTTAAGGTTTCGAAGGTGTTATGGATAGATTTGGATGGATTATTTGACATAGTAGTACCAGCTGATTTGTGGACCGAATGTAAGATTACTATTGATTGGCCAACTGTAGGATATCCAAGAGACGCTAAAACAGGAGCGCCAGGGCCAGAAGTGATGAGGAAATATGACCAAGTTATTACCTTTTTGAAAAATAAAATCCCACCCAAAGAAACGGATTGGGTAAAGATTGACAGAACCACACAGGAGAGTAAGGAATCTGTACACGCGTACTATGAGAGGTTACTGTTAGTTTTTAAACAGTATAGTGGCTATGAGACACTAAATGAGAAAGATATGAGTCATTTCGTATATAGATTTGTTTATGGGTTGAAACCAGAGATAAGTGAGATGATTAAGCAACATATGATTTGTTGGCAGAATAGCACGGTAGATGAGGTTTTGAGATATGCTAAATACTGTAGTGATGACATTGAGAGTAGACAGCGTAAATTGAAAGAAAAAGCAATGTGGGCACAAGTGAAAGTTGCAGAGAAGCAAGAAGCTCAATTGAATAATCAAGTTAATGAGGCAGGACAGACTAGATCTAGACCAAATATAGGTAAAGGAAAAGGTCAAATGAGCATAGAAGAGGCAAAGAAAAAGTGGCCATGCCACAACTGCGGAAAATTAGGACATTGGAGAAACGAGTGTAAATTCCCTCCAAAACCTAATGCGGAAAATCAATCATTAAATCCACAGGTGCAGAGTGAGGTAGTTACCCAACAAAGTCAGGTGCCTCAACCACCACTTCCCAAGAGTGTTAATCCACAGAAATACAGTGCAGAAACAGGATTCTACGGAGGAGAGCAGGTAACACAATTGCCGCGCGCAGCTGCCATTTCTCAATACTGGTTACGACAGGATGGGAATGAGTCGGATGAAAGTTTATGAAGGTGCCTAGGAGAGGAGGAAGAGTGCATGCTTGGCGCAACTCTAGAGGTAGATCAAACAGGTCCATTTGTGGATGGAGAAGTGAATGGTGCAAATGTAACATTCCTTGTGGACACTGGAGCTACCCGTTCTACTGTTAGATCAGTGGAAATTCCAAACCTTTCTCTCTCAGGTGAACATATCCAAGTCGTAGGTGTATCGAATCAGCAAATTAAGGCGCCTCTTACCAAATTAGTGGAGGTAAAGATTGGACCATTCAGTGAAATGCACCGATTTGTGGTGTGTGATTGCAGTCCTGTGACCCTATTAGGACGCGATCTGCTTTGCAAGATGAACTGCACCATCTATTGTACTCCAGATGGAATTGCATTTCAAACCCCAGATGAAGATGTATTATATAAAATGACAATGGTAAATTTAGAATCAGAAGTGAATGATTTATTTCCCGTGTTTGACGTAGAGAAAATCCCAATTGAATTAAAAGAAACAGTGAAACAGGAAGTGTGGGATTTTACGGGAGAAGATATAGGGTTAATGAAAGGAGTAGACCCTGTTAAAATCTCTGTTAAAGAAGGAACGAGTTACCCAAATACGACACAGTATAAATTGACACCAGAAATAATTGAAGGAATAACACCAGTAATAAATAAAATGATTGAACTAGGGATTCTGAGAGAAATAATGAGCAGCCCATGTAATTCACCTATAATGGGACTGAAAAAGCCGAATGGAACATATAGAATTGTACAGGATTTGAGAAAGGTACACAAAATTGTTGTACCTTGCTGCCCAATAGTACCAAACCCTCATGTAATTCTATACCAGATTCCACGCGAAGCAGAATGGTACACAGTTATTGATTTATGCCATGCATTTTTCTCTATTCCATTACATCCAGACAGCCAGCCATTATTTGCGTTCAGGTTCGGAGAGCGTATTTTGGCATGGTGCCGAATTCCTCAGGGGTATACTGAAAGCCCCTCAATTTTTAATCAGATTCTAAAGAAATCATTGGAAGATTTAAAAATGCCAGAGAAATCCGTGATGGTTCAGTACATTGATGACCTATTGGTGGCATCAAAAACAAAGGAAGCATGTGTTACTGACACAATTGCTTTGCTGAATCATTTAGCAAAAGGAGGACATAAAGTGTCCCCATCAAAATTGCAGTTTTGTCAGCAAGAGGTCCAATATTTAGGACATAAGATTGAAAAGGGAGTGCGAAAGGTAACGACTGAAAGAATAAAAATCATTCAAGGAATGAGAGCTCCAATGACACAGAGAGAAGTAAGAATGTTCCTAGGAATGGTTGGATATTGTCGACAATGGATAAGTGGATTTTCATTAATTGCAAAACCATTACAGAGATTGACAAAGAAAGATGTTAAAGATCCTTTTGAAATGAATGATGAGAAAATGAAAGCATTCAGAGAACTAAAAACAAAACTGTGTGAAGCCCCGGCATTAGGAATGCCTGACTATGAAAAAGACTTTGAGTTGTATTGTAGTGAAAGAGATGGGTGTGCGTTTTCAGTCCTAGTGCAGAGACACGGAAACATGAAAAGACCCATTGCATATTTTTCAGCTGTCTTAGACCCAGTAGCGAAAGCGTTGCCTGGATGTTTGAAAGCAGTTGCTGCTACTTGTGTAAGTCTGGAGCAGAGTGAAGGCATTGTGATGGGATATCCACTGAGAGTATATGTCCCTCATTCTGTGGAAATTCTTTTGACAAGAACCAAAACCCAATATATGACACATAGTCGGCTGACTAGGTATGAAAAAGTAATTTTGAGTGCAGACAATGTCACCATTGACAGATGCATAAATGTGAATCCTTCAACATCATTGCCAGATGAAGAAAGTGTGATTGAAATGGATGAAGTTGATCATGATTGTCTGAATGTACTCGAATATTGTACAAAACCGAGACCCGATATACGGGATGAGCCTTTAAAGGAATCAGATTATATTCTGTTCGTGGATGGCTCTTGTTTGAGAACGAATGATGGAGTTTTGAGTGCAGCATATGCAGTTTGCACAGTAGCTGCTGTAATGGAAGCATCTTGTTTGAGAGGGATACGTTCTGCCCAAGTAGCGGAGTTGATTGCTCTAATTCAAGCATGCAAATTGGGAAAGAATGTCCGAATCACAGTAATCACGGATAGCCAATATGGCTTTGGAGTGGTTCACGATTTTGAGCAGATCTGGTCCCAGAGAGGTTTCTTGACGTCTGCAGGAACCCCAATAAGAAATGGTGAATTTGTGAAAAAGTTGCTTGAGGCGATACAGCTGCCTAAACAGATTGTGGTAGTGAAGTGCAATGCACATAAAAATGGGGAAGACTACATAACTGTTGGCAATAAGTTTGCTGATGAAATCGCACAGTACTGTGCCAAAAATGTCGTCTCACTAAACAGAAACAGAGAAAGAGAGCATATTTCATGTCCTTTGCTTTTTACTAACCCTGTCGAGACATGGGATGAGGTGAGACAATTACAGGAAGCAGCAGATGATGAGGAGAAAGATAGTTGGATAAAAGCAGGATGCAGAAAACAGGAGGAAAATGATGTTTGGGTTTACAGAGATGAAAGACCAGTTATGCCTGATAGCATGATTTCTGACATGGGACGGATGTACCATGGACAAACACATATTGGGAGAGATGCAATGATCAGACTTTTTAGACAAACATGGTATAATCCAAAATTCAGAGCCATAGCTGAGAGTCTTTGTCAAAGATGTCTTATTTGTCAACAGCTAAATCCAGGAAGAAAAACAGTAGTGAGTCTAGGAACAATAGGACGAGAAGGAGGTCCTTTCACGAGAATGCAAATGGATTTTATAGAAATGCCCCCAAGCAATAGACTAAGATACGTTCTTGTAGTCGTCTGTTTGTTTTCCCGTTGGGTGGAAGCATACCCGACCAGAAGGAATGATGGAATTACAGTAGCTAAACTTATGCTGCGAGAATTCATTCCAAGGTATGGTTTTCCAGTAACGATTGAAACAGATAGAGGAACACATTTTCAAAACGAATTGATTCAACTGATTTGTGAAGCACTTAGTATTAAACAGAAACTGCACTGTGCATACAGACCAGAGGCTTCTGGAATAGTAGAGCAAGTGAATGGAACAATTAAGAACAGGCTAGGGAAAATGTGTCAAGCCACAGGACTCAAATGGCCAGATGCCTTGCCATTGGTCTTAATGACTATCAGAAGTATACCGGAAAGAAAGACAGGACTCAGTCCCCACGAAATAATTATGGGACGAGCAATGAGACAAGCACATGTACCTGTCAACAAACTACTGACTATAACTGATGATCTCGTGTTGGATTATTGCAAAGGATTGGCTGATGTGGTACGTTCTGTGTTTCATCAGGTTGGACCGGATGCGACCACTCTTGAAAGAAAACCAGCACATGACTTGAATCCAGGAGATTGGGTCTGCATAAAAGTCCACCGAAGAAGAAACTGCTTGGTTCCTCGCTGGGACCAACCACGACAAGTGATCCTGGTGACAACAACTGCAGTCAAATGTGCAGGAGTAAAACACTGGGTACATGCCAGTCACACCATCAGAGTTCCAGAACCTGAAGATCGACCTGTAAGTCGACATCTGGAAGTATTGGATACCAGTTCAGCATCTGATGCAGAGGAAGAGACGAACAGGGTTCCAGAAATTGAAGATCGACCTGTAAGTCGACATCTGGAAGACCCAGTCACAAGTGCAACAACAGGAGGAGTGGAGGAAATAGCAGAAGTTCCAGAATCTGAAGATCGACATGTGAGTCGACATCTGGAAATATCAGACACCAGTTCAGCATCTGATACAGAGCATTTGGATTGTGAGGAAAATCTGAAAAGAAATTGGAAATTTGATAGCATTAAAGAAGAAACTGAGCAAAAAGAAAGTAACAATGAGCAACCAAGTACAAGTTATGGTGAAGATCCTTCAGAAATTATATTAATAGATGAAGAAGGGATAGTTTCAAATAGAAAGGTAGAAGAATCGGAAGACCCCCGAGGAGCAATAGGGACAGATCGACGAACAAAAGAACAGGGAAATTCAGAAACAGATAGAGAGATTGACGCAAATTCGGAAGAACCTCGAGGAGGGACAGAAGTAGGTGATCAAAGGAAAACACCAGAAAAACCAAAAATAGATGAAGGAAGTGAAATTCTAAAATTTAAGATAAGAGACAATAAAGAAAGGACTGAAACTGAGTCAGAAGAAAGTGGAGAAGAAAGAAACCAGAAACTAGAGTCAAGAAAGAGAACTTGGAGAACAGAAAGAGAGGAAAAAGAAAGTGAACCAAAAAGGCCAAGAAAGGGAGACAATTGGCCCCACGAAGTTAGAAGATTGAGATACAAGATCATACGGTTAGATGGAAAAAGTGCAGAACAAGTAAATGAGATAACAAGTCAAAAAGAACAAGAAAAACAAGGTGGAAAATGCTTGCAGAAAACAAAAAGAGTAAAGAAAGCCAATCTTAAGTATAAATCGCCTGAATGGTTATACATTGCGTTGACTGATATCAAGGAAGAAGAGATCACTCACGAGAACCCGGAACAAAGCTACAACCGAATGGGTGAAGGTGAAGTGCAACAAATTTGAAGACATTTGAACAAATTTCTACCGGTTTGGACAAAACACTGGATTTTGACAAAGAAAGAGTTCTGAAAAGAACTAAAAGAAAGTACCAAACAAGACAAAGCGAGAGTGTAGGGTGGCTAAGAGGTCATTTCTGAGGTGTGGTGACTCATTTTCTGTACATATTATAAAATAAGGAATAGAACAAAATGGTAGATACTAAAAATAGAACATGTAGATGTGAATTCTTAAGTAGATGGTGTAAGATGTGCTTCTTTTGTACAGGATTATTAATGACCGTATGGGTTATTTTAGCAATCACCATTCCAATTAGATTAGCTGTAGAAGAAACGTCTATATTAAAGAATGACACAGAGAAAGAAAAAGGAGCTAACATGCAAGAAACAGCTATATTAAAAAGTAGTGCGGAATTACATAAAGACAAATCAATAACAGATTTTTCCAAAAACGTTTTTACTAAATTATTATATGAGTATGTAGAAACAATGGATGTAAGAGATTGTTATGTTTGTATGCAATTGCCTGCGTCTGTTGCAGAAGGTGTGACCTATCATCACCTTCCTTTGACGTATGGAATAACATGTAGTGTTTTAGCAAGTCTATTTTATAAGACAGGAAGATTAGAATATTATTACACTGATATAAATAAGATTTTTGCAAAGATTCCTATAGTTTCTGAACTAAACAAGGTGAAAGAAGCAAGAATATTTGGTGAATTTTTCATAGAAAATAAAATCTAACATTAGATGATATAGTTAAAAACAACCTTACCTGTGAGTTAAGGAATGAAGAAAAGGTATTTTTAGAAATGGTCGAGGATAGAAGAGTGAAATTTCAAAGAAAAGTGATAGAAGAGACAAAAACACCTCTTTGGGCGTTTGAGGAAGGAAATAATGAAAAGAAAAAGACAAATGCAGCTATGACTCTGGATTGGCCCCAACAGGGAAGGTTGTGTATTAGAAGAAATAGAACAAGATATGACAATTATTTCGTGGGTTCCAGTGATTGCCATGACGATTATAACATTTTAGGAGGATGGGGATTCAAAGGGGGAAAAGATCCAATATTTCCTGGGATCTATTATATTTGTGGTAACAGAGCTTATTACAGGTTGCCGGACCATTGGTATGGATCATGTTACTTAGGCCTGGTCTTTCCAAAGATTTTTCATGTGGATAGAGCAGAAAAGGGAACACACGAAATGATAAAGAGATTTAAACGTAAGAAAAGGGAAAGTTTTTCAGAAATAGTAGGTGATATTTTTGGAGCATTGATACCAGCAGTGGGAATATCTTTGAATGCATTTAAAATTCGGAAGTTATCCACAGTAGTAGATCGTTTATCTACAGATACTGCTGGAGGGTTCTTGATGGTAAATACCGAAATGGTTGCCATGAGAGCTATGGTGATGCAAAATCGACTTGCCCTTGACATTCTTTTGGCAAAAGAGGGTGGAGTCTGTGGAATGCTGAAAGTCCAACATTGTTGCACTTACATTCCAGATAAAAGTGAAAATATACAGAAGTATATAAAGAATATTACAAATTTGCACAAAGAACTTGTTACACTGGAGGTTGAAAATGCATTGGGAAAACTTGGTAAGAGTTTTTCCTCAGTAATAAATTGGTTTGCTAGAATGAGTAGATTAATAATAGGGAAAATCATAATAGTAGCGACCATAATTATAATAATAGTTCTAGTACTGAAGCTAATTATTGTATGTATAAAGAGAAGGAAAAGACAGAATAAAATAGAAAAAGAAAATAAGATAAATAAAGAAAGAGAAAGAGAAATGGGTGAAATAGAACTAGAAGAAATAAAAGAAAACATGTATAAGAAAACGAAGAGACAAGATGAAAGGGATACAGTTGTGTAAACTAACAAAAACAAACTGGACAAAGAAATATGCTATCTGAAAGAATTGTGTAACATGGGTTTTTGTGGTGATATTAAAAATCACCAAAGGGGGAGTTGATGGAGCAGGGTAAACGAAAAGTGTTTAACCTCCTAATATTTATGTTGAATAATTAACACACAAGTTCGTTTCAGTAAATAACCAACCATGTATGTGTCATGATAAGGGTCATAGGTAACACGCTATATCCGTGCAAACTAATTTACTTACAATTGTTAACGTGGATAACATAAGCCTAATAACTTGCGTACTAACTAGAATAATAAATGCATGATTTGTGCTTGGAAATAAACTGTGAAGTGGCAAAGCAAAGCGGTTGGTAAGTAAGAAATGGCTTTATATGTCGCTTTTGCTAGGTAATACTTAATTGGGGTACGTAGAATGACGGGAGGGAAACGAAAAGGCTTATATTCTTTATTATTAACTATGTTCTGTTTATCTTTATAATAGTTCGCTTAGGCCTGTTGTGCCACGATGTAAAAATGGCTGCCATGGCAAACAAGCTAGAGTACGCACGCGCGAAGTGAGTTCCGAAAGCGAGAAAGGCTGTGAACAAAAGGATCAGGTGACCGTCCCAAAGCCTAGGATGGAAGCTTGGTCAAGGCTGCGATGACCTTAGTATACAAACGTGTGCCAAAGAAGGACATTACGAAAAGCGTGAGAAGTTGCAATGAATATGTGAACAAACAATGAACTGTTCAACTTAAAAGTATCAGAAGAGGATACAGATTGAGTCCAATGTGCGGATGGGTAATGTCATGAACCCGTGAGAAACGACAGAAGTATGAACTTTCCACAAAGAACTGGTTGAAGCAAGGATATTCATAATGAGATGTATACTGACCCCAAATGGACCAATTAGAGAGAATCTTGCCCCCAAAGATGTAACATTTTCACTTAGTAAGCTAGTATTAGGGTATAAGAGGACCTACTCTTGGGGAGGGGGATCGCTACTGCTTTTTATATTTTTGATTGAGCACGAGACGCTGCTGCTGGAGAACTTTTTGCTTTTAATAGATTTTCCATTTTTATGCTATTAGACCTTTTTTATTCTTACAATACTGAAGGGGAAAAGAACGGGATTGTGGCGGGAAACACCCTATAGGTGATCCGTCGAGAAGGCCAGTTTTACAGAACAGATAGACAGTTTTTCGGGAGTTCTATGCTGTGATCTGAATTCATTGCTGTGACGAACTTTAATTTTCCATCTAATAGGTATGCATTGCAATTTCAATTTATTCTTATAATGATGCTAAATGTAATAATCTGAATAATAAATTTGAAACTTATTCATGCTTCTAAAAACTAGATAAACTCTATTATCTTTAAAATAATGAGTCTGTGGTTTCTTTAGCTCAATGATAAATATAAATGTTAAAGGTTTATAGTGATTGAGCTGGTCTTAATCAACATCAACTGATTCCTACTAGTTGGTCCATCGACCAATGAGCGGAAAACCTAAAAGTTTGAAAAGTATTATGTTGTTTTAAAAAGGTATCCCGTCTCCTTCCAGCGAATCATTTACTGTTTTCTCCTAAGTGGAACGGGCTAAATCCAGGGAATATATGAGAGAGTGAATGTTTATGCGGTGTTATGGGCCCCACCGTCATATAGATATAAGTTGTGGAGAAAAGGATGTTTGTACCTGGACGTCCAAGGCGTATAGGAGAAGATATTTTATTGATAGCGCTGGATCAATACATTGTGTTGTTTCAAGTATGTACTACAGTGAACATTTCTTATGCGTAGACATAGGTACTAGACAACTGCATATGCAATAAAAAAATGTGATGCATTCTTACAACTTGGAGCAAAGTGCTCAACCCCTTCCCCCCCTCCTACCTTAAACTTGCTTGAATGGTCTGGGTGGTCATAAATGTATACTTCACATGAAGGGGGCAAAGAGCACATGGGGGGGAGGCCAATGGCACCAAAGCGGCTCTTCAATTATTAACATTTCAATGTATGGTAGTCTAGTATGGACGGGTGGCTCATTATGTGCATTCCCTAATCGTCAGTGGAGAAAGATTTAAATTGTTCTAGCAGGTGGGCCCACTCCATCGAGATGGGCTATTTTCGAAGCCCTCTGTATTCCTCTCGCTGTAGGGCCTCTCTCTCTGCCGTGGCCCATCGCATTACTTTCTCCCCCCATGCTCCCTCTCTCTGTGCTGAGTGGGATTTCCAGCACTGCGTGAGCATTCTTTTGGCCAATATTAGGGCAAGGTCGGTGAAGCAGCGCAGCACCGCAGCTTTCCTCGGAAGTGGGGACACACCCAGGATACACACTTTGATAGATGACCAGAAGGTCTTTCGGATAGGTGCGACAGGCCTGCAGTAACTTCGCTCCAATGCCATTGCAGGGAGGGACATGATCAGAGCATGTGGATCAAGTCCGCTTCAGGCAAGTGACAGCGGGGGCATTCCGAGGAGGAAGAGCGATACATTGCATGGACCCTGTGTGTTATTAAGTATGCTCTATGTAATAGTGTTAGAAATGGGGGTCTCTAGTTGGCAAGGGCTTGCACATTTGTCCAAGTAGGGACCCTTCTTCCTAGTCAGGATAAGGGAGTTACACTCCTAAAATAACCCCTGCTCACCCCCTTGGTAGCTTGGCACGAGCAGTCAGGCTTATCTTAGAGGCAGTGTGTAAGCATTTGCACATAACCAACAGTAATACAGTGTAAGCACTACAAAAGGACACCACACCAGTTTAGAAAAATATCCAATATTTTTATATACTTAAAACAAGACCAATACGATAAAAATCCACAGTACAGTACTTTTAAAATCTTCAGTTATCACAGTATCCTTAAAAACAGTTCCTTGATGTCGATAGCTCCGTCCGGGGCTACCACGGCGTCGTGAACAAACAAATCCAAACAGTTCTGGCTGACCGCGGCGTCGCGGTGCAGCTACGGTGTCGGGAAGACCCGCAAACAGTACCTTTCAGAAATGCAGGGCGTCGATGACCTCGCGGTGAGCTTCCGAAAACACGGCGTCCGCAGGCGTCGGTTCCGGAGGTCGGTGCAGGCGTCGTCGGGGCACTCTAAGTCACACGCGTTGCAGATCGAACTCCTCTCTGTTGAAGTCAGGAGCGCTGGCGTCTGCAGGCGTCGGGTGCTGCGGTGCGAAGTGCAGCGGTGTGGCGTGCGGTGCACTCAGGTCGCGGTGCGAGCAGCGGCTCGGTGGCGGCGTCAGATGGCGTCGTCGGTGAGACCAGGGTCGCGGTGTGAGATAAAGGCGGTGCTCGTCAAGGTGCTGGCAGGTCACGGTGCAGCAGCGGCGTCGTCGTTGCTGAAGCGCTGTCGTCGGCTGACGAACTGGAGTCGACGGCACCGGCGTCGGTAGGCCAAGGCTGCGGTGCGGGATGAGGGCGGTGCGTCGTGTAACTTTACGAGCGGTGCCCTCGAACCACGGTGCAAACAGCGGCGTCGAGTCCGGCGTGGAGCTGCGTCGTCGGGGATACCAAGGCGTCGTTGTGAAGCGAGGCGGTGCGGAGTGCGGTGCCCACAGGTCGCGGTGCAAGCAGCGGCTCGGTGGCTGCATCAGCAGGCGGCGTCGGTGAGACCAGGGTAGCGGTGCGGCATTGTGGCGGTGCCCTCTGCGGTGCCTTCAGGACACGGAGTCGGCAGCGGCGTCGTAGACGGCGTCGGGCTTGAAGTCTTTGCTGTTCCTGAGACTTCTTGAACAGGGGGCAAGCTCTACCTCAAGCCCTTGGAGACACTCACAAAGTAGATTGCAGAAAGTTCAGTCCAGTCCTTTCACTGCCCAAGACAGAAGCAGCCACTGCAGGCCAACACAGCAAAGCACACAGCAAAGTGGTAGTTCCTCCTCACAGCTTCTCCAGCTCTTCTTGGCAGTCTTCTTGATCCAAAAGAGTTCTAAAATTCTGGGGTTTGGGTCCCCCTTTATCCTCAATTTCTCTTTGTTCTCTGAAGGCAGAGAGGCCTTTGCCTAGTCCAAACCAGTTCTGGTCAGTCCTGGAGCACTTTGTTGACAAGACTCCTTCTTTCCTTTTGCAGTGTAGGCCAGGGACATCAGATGCACCACAGGAGGTGGAGCCAGCATTGTGGAGGGAAGGCACAGCCCTATTCAGGTCCCAGGTGCAACTCCACCCACCCATCTACATGTAGATCTTGCTATTCAGCCCTGTGCTGACTCACCCTGTCTCCTGGAATCCCCCAGCCCCTGTCACTCACACTCCAGACAAGGAATACACAACCTAGCAGAGGCAGGCTTGGATGGTTAGACAAGGAAATACCTACTTTCTAAAAGTGGTATTTTCAAACACAGAATGTTAAAACCAACTTCACTAAAAGAGGCATTTTATCATTCTGAGTCCAGGCATACTAAACTCGAATTTCTACCATGTTCCCTGGGTCAGTTAGGATCATAGGATGTAATAATCAAAACTGCCCATTCTGGCCTATGGGGAACAGGTAGCCTTGTAATAGTGAAAAACGAAGTAGGCTGTATTTCACTATCAGGACATGCCACACACACCAGGGCATGTCCTACCTTTCACATACAATGCACCCTGCCCACAGGGGTACCTTGGGCCTACCTTAGGGATGACTAACATGTAGAAAAGGGAAGGTTTAGGGACTGGCAAGTGTGTGCACTTGCCAAGTCGACATGGCAGCCCCAGGCTGCACACAGGCTCTGCAATGGCAGGCCAGAGTTCCACTTTACGGGCTGTTTACGTGGGTGGCACAATCCAGTGCTGCAGCCCACCAACAGCATTTGATTTATAGGCCCTGGCACTCGCAGTGCACTTTACTAGGGACTGACACATAAATCAAATAGGCCAATCAGGGAAACACCAATCCATAACACATTTTCTACAGGAGCACTTGCACTTTCCCACTGGACAGCAGTGAGGAAAGTGCGCAGAATCATTACACCAGCAAACACAGAGTCAAAACCAGGAGGTCAGAAAGCAAAAAGTCAGGGGAAACACGCCAAAAGATGCCAAGTCTAGCACATGTCCCCTCCAGCTGAAAGTAGGGAGAACTACCCAACCTCCCGGGAGTTCTCTTCACTAAGGCGGAAGAACCTGGACAGACCATCTGCGTTGGCGTGTTCTGTGCCAGGGCGGTGTTCCACCGTAAAGTCCATTCCCTGTAGGGAGATGGACCACCTCAGCAGTTTTGGATTCTCACCCCTCATTTGCATCAACCATCTGAGGGGCCTGTGGTCTGTCTGAACCCGGAAGTGAGTCCCAAACAGGTAGGGTCTCAGCTTCTTCAGTGCCCAGACCACAGCAAAAGCTTCCCTTTCTATGGCACTCCACCTCTGTTCCCTGGGGAGTAGTCTCCTGCTAAGGAAGACTACAGGCTGATCCAGGCCCTCTTCATTCAGTTGTGAGAGCACCGCTCCCACACCATGCTCTGAAGTGTCAGTCTGCACGACGAATTCTTTGGAGAAGTCAGGTGCCTTGAGCACGGGCGCCGTGCACATGGCTGCCTTCAGGGCATCAAAAGCTTTCTGGCAGGACTCAGTCCAGATCACCTTCCTGGGCTGCTTCTTCGAAGTCAGCTCTGTTAAGGGGGCAACGATGGTGCCATAGCCCTTAACAAATCTCCTATAGTAGCCGGTGAGACCTAAGAAGGCTCTCACCTCTGTCTGGGTCTTGGGGGGCTCCCAAGCCACAATGGTGTCAATCTTGGGTTGTAGGGGTGCCACCTGGCCACTTCCTACCTGGTGTCCCAAGTACACCACAGAACCCTGCCCGATCTGGCACTTACTGGCCTTGATCGTGAGGCCTGCACCTTGCAGAGCCCGCAACACTTTCTCAAGGTGCTGTAAATGTTCTTCCCAGCTGGAACTGAACACAGCAATGTCATCCAGGTAGGCGGCACTGAAATCCTCCAGTCCAGCCAACACCTGATTGACCAACCTCTGAAAGGTGGCAGGGGCATTCTTCAACCCAAAGGGCATCACCCGAAATTGGTAATGTCCTTCTGGGGTTGAGAACGCTGACCTCTCCTTGGCCCCATCGGTTAAGGCAATCTGCCAGTACCCAGACGTTAAATCAAACGTGCTGAGGTACCGGGCAGCTCCCAACCGATCAATGAGCTCATCAGCTCTGGGGATGGGGTGCGCGTCAGTCCTGGTGATGGCATTGAGCCCACGGTAGTCCACACAAAACCGCAGTTCTGGAGTGGCACCGGGTGCAGCAGCCTTCGGGACCAAGACCACTGGGCTGCCCCAAGGACTGTTGGAGGGCTCAATCACCCCTAACGCCAACATCTTAGAGACCTCCTCCTTGATGCTGGCCCTGACCCGGTCAGTCAACCTGTAAATCTTGTGCTTTACAGGAGGGCTGTCACCAGTGTCCACGTCATGGGTACACCAGTGAGTAACACCGGGGGTCAGTGAGAACAGTGGGGCGAACTGTCCCAACAACTGGCGACAGTCCCCCTGCTCCTCTGGAGTCAGTGTAGGGGAGAGGATCACACCCTCCACTGACCCATCATGCTCCTTGGTAGACAGGAGGTCAGGGAGAGGCTCACTCTCCTCTTCCACCCCATCATCTGTCGCCAAGAGCATACTCACTTTGGACCTCTCGAAGTGGGGCTTGAGGCGGTTCACGTGAAGGACCCTCAAAGGGTTCCTTGGAGTCTGCAAATCCACCAGGTAGGTGACGTTACTTTTGCGCTCCACCACCTCATATGGCCCAGTCCACTTGTCCTGCAAGGCACAAGGTTCCACTGGGGCCATGACCCACACTTTTTGCCCAGGTTGAAATTCGACCAGAGTGGCATTCTGGTCATACCACCTCTTCATTTCTTCCTGGCTTGCTTCTAGGTTCGCCTGAGCGAGTTTCCTGAAGCGGGCAGTTTGGTTTCTAAAGGCCAGCATGTAACTTAACACATCCTGGGGAGTTTTCCTGGGAGCTGCTTCCCAGCCTTCCTTTACCAAACTCAGAGGTCCTCTGACAGGGTGGCCATACAGGAGCTCAAAGGGGCTGTACCCAAGAGACTTCTGAGGCACCTCCCTGTATGCAAAGAGTAGGCATGGCAAGAGGACGTCCCACTTACGCCTCATGGGTTCTGTGAGACCCTTGATCATGCCTTTCAAGGTCTGGTTGAATCTCTCCACCAGACCGTTTCCTTGTGGGTGGTAAGGAGTGGTGAACTTGTAGGTTACACCACACTCCTTCCACAGGGATGTCATATACTTGGATATGAAATTGGTCCCCCTGTCAGAAACCACCTCTCTGGGGAAGCCCACACGGGAAAAGATCCCCATTAACGCCCGGCCCACCACTGGCGCCATCGTTGTCCTGAGAGGGATTGCCTCCGGGTACCGGGTGGCATGGTCCACCAAGACCAGGATATACCTGTTGCCCATGGCTGTCTTGGGATCCAGTGGCCCCACAATATCCATCCCCACCCTTTCAAAGTGTGTTCCAACAACAGGAAAAGGTTGGAGAGGAGCTTTGACCTTCCTCCCACTCTTATCACTTGCCTGGCAAGTTTGGCAAGACCTACAGTGTGCATCTGACTGCCTTCGCATTTGGGGCCAAAAGAAGTGGGTGACAAGCCTGTCAAAGGTCTTGTCCTGCCCCAAATGTCCTGCCAAAGGCACGTCATGAGCCAGACCCAGTAGGAAGGTCCTGAAGCGCTGGGGTACCACCAGCACACGGGCTGACCCAGGCTCAGCAACCTTAGGCTCACTGTATAGGAGACCATTCTCCCAGTAGATCAGATGTGACCCGGACTGATTACCAGCTGCCTGGTCTGCAGCCAGCCGCCGCAGACCCTCCAGAGTAGGGCACTCGCTCTGCTCCCTGCAGAACTCCTCCCTGGTGGGACCCCCTTCTTGCTGCCAATGGGTCAGCTCAGAGATGTCTCCCAGTTCGGCTACCTGCTCCCCTGTAGGCACCCGGGGCGTCCCCTCGAGGTCCGCCTCCTCCCGGTCCGTGGGAACTTCGGGGCCGGTTTCCGCGCCCCTGCCCTTCCTTCTTGGCAGGGACTTGGGCCATTGTTCCAGGCTCCAAGTCCTCTTGATCACCCTTTCTGGCTGCCATTGACCGAGTAGACACGCATGCCCACTCTGGCAACCCAAGCATCTCCAAGTGAGACCTGAGCTCAACATCCTTCCATAAGGACTGCTCCAGGTCGTTACCTAGCAGACAATCTACAGGCATGGTAGGGCTCACAACCACCCTCAAGGGACCTGAGACCCCCCCATTCAAAGGGAACCTGCGCCACCATACACTGGCGCTCAGAGTTGTCTACAGCAACTACTTGGTGGAATGCCCCTGGGACTACCTGCTTCTCAGAGACCAGGTGACACCGGACTGAGGTCACACTGGCTCCAGTATCTCTGAGAGCCTCTACCCTTCTCCCATTAATGGTCACCCAGGTACTATATTTCTTTGTGTTAGGGGGCACCTGGTTTCCTGGGACCATCTCACTGTCCCCTAGTGAGACGAGGGTCATTTCTGCGGGATCCCCACCCTCCTGTGGGCACCCCTCCTCCCCAATCGCTACACTAGCCAACACTTTGGACTGTCCACCGGTGGGTGGCTGTGTCCCCTTTGGGCACTTGGGGTCCCCCTTCAAGTGACCTACCTGGTCACAGGCATAACACTTGCGGGGGTCGGTCTCAACCGGCTTTCCTGTAGAGACCCCTTTCTTTTTATCACCTGGGGGATGGGAACCTTTACCCTGGGTACCAGTTTGGGGCCCTTTAGAGAACTCATGTGCTTTACCCTTGTCCCCCCCACTTTTCTGCTGGGGACCCTGCCCACCTTTGGCTGAGTCTCCCCCAAACGCTTTCCTGTGGATCCTGGTACTCACCCAGCGGTCCGCCTCCATAGCAAGCTTCCTGGGGTCAGTTAGCTTACTATCAACTAGGTGCTGGCGCAGATCTGCAAAACATAGACTAGACAAGTGCTCCCATGCAATCAAATTGTAGAGCCCCTGAAAATCTGTTACATTACTGCCCTTGACCCAACCATCCAGCGACCTACAGAACATATCCACACATTCCAACCAAGTGTTGGCCTCAGACTTTTTACTGGACCTAAACTGATCCCTGTACTTCTCAGGAGTGAGTCCATACCTAGTGAGGAGAGCGTCTTTCATGTCAGCATAGTTGAGGTCCTGCCCCTTACCCAAAGCTATCAGGGTATCCCTAGCTTCTTCTGGAAAGAGAGGCCACAACCCTGCCCCCCAGTTCCTTTCAGGGACCCCATTCATATGAATAGACGACTCGTACCCTTGAAACCACCTTTGTATGTCATCACCCTTTTTGTACTCTTTACCTACATTCTTGGGGATGTGTACAATCCTGTCTGTGTGTGCTGAAGCGTTGCTGCCACCATCTGAGCCGGTTCTACACTTTAGCTCCAGCTCCTTGATAATTCTCTCATGATCTAACATCATCTTCCTTTCCTCCATGGCTATTCTCTTGTCTTCCCTCTCACTTTCTATTCTGAGTTTCTCAAATTCAAACCTCCTTACTTCCCGCCTGTCCTCCAGCTCCTCTGGGGACAAGCTACTGCTGCCTGGCCTGGAGGGCTCCCCTCCTCCCAAAAGCACATCCACCCTAGGAACAGGCTCCTCTACCTCTCCACTGAGATCGCCAGATTGCTCACTGGCATGTCTGGCTGCTACCCAGGCCCTCAGCGCCTTTTGTAGCTCAAACTTCCTGGTAAGGCCTCTGACCTGGACTTTTAGGTTCTTGCAAATCGATTTTAACTCCTTGACATTGTAGGCTTCCAATCGATCCTCCTCAAAGGCAATTTCTACTGATGCAATTGATGATACTATAGATTCAGGCATGTTGAAGTAGCAAGTTCAAACTGGCAAGATCAAAAATAGGCCAAAAAGAAAAAGAACCTGTATGTGGTACGTAATGGTCTGCGATATGGTAGTAGTGCACACCAATCACTGTAAGTCAAGTGCAAACACAAGTCCTATCCTCACCGCTGACAACCAATGTTAGAAATGGAGTGTCTCTAGTTGGCAAGGGCTTGCACCTTTGTCCAAGTAGGGACCCTTCTTCCTAGTCAGGATAAGGGAGTTACACTCCTAAAATAACCCCTGCTCACCCCCTTGGTAGCTTGGCACGAGCAGTCAGGCTTATCTTAGAGGCAGTGTGTAAGCATTTGCACATAACCAACAGTAATACAGTGTAAGCACTACAAAAGGACACCACACCAGTTTAGAAAAATATCCAATATTTTTATATACTTAAAACAAGACCAATACGATAAAAATCCACAGTACAGTACTTTAAAAATCTTCAGTTATCACAGTATCCTTAAAAACAGTTCCTTGATGTCGATAGCTCCGTCCGGGGCTACCACGGCGTCGTGAACAAACAAATCCAAACAGTTCTGGCTGACCGCGCGGCCGCGGGTCAGCTACGGTGTCGGGAAGACCCGCAAACAGTACCTTTCAGAAATGCAGGACGTCGATGACCTCGCGGTGAGCTTCCGAAAACACGGCGTCCGCAGGCGTCGGTTCCGGAGGTCGGTGAAGGCGTCGTCGGGGCCCTCGAAGTCACACGCGTTGCAGATCGAACTCCTCTCTGTTGAAGTCAGGAGCGCTGGCGTCGGGTGCTGCGGTGCGAAGTGCAGCGGTGCGGCGTGCGGTGCACTCAGGTCGCGGTGCGAGCAGCGGCTCGGTGGCGGCGTCAGATGGCGTCGCCGGTGAGACCAGGGTCGCGGTGTGAGATGAAGGCGGTGCTCGCCAAGGTGCTGGCAGGTCACGGTGCAGCAGCGGCGTCGTCGTTGCTGAAGCGCTGTCGTCGGCTGACGAACTGGAGTCGACGGCACCGGCGTCGGTAGGCCAAGGCTGCGGTGCGGGATGAGGGCGGTGCGTCGTGTAACTTTACGAGCGGTGCCCTCGAACCACGGTGCAAACAGCGGCGTCGAGTCCGGCGTGGAGCGGCGGCGTCGGGGATACCAAGGCGTCGTTGTGAAGCGAGGCGGTGCGGAGTGCGGTGCCCACAGGTCGCGGTGCGAGCAGCGGCTCGGTGGCGGCGTCAGCAGGCGGTGTCGGTGAGACCAGGGTAGCGGTGCGGCATTGTGGCGGTGCCCTCTGCGGTGCCTTCAGGACACGGAGTCGGCAGCGGCGTCGTAGACGGCGTCGGGCTTGAAGTCTTTGCTGTTCCTGAGACTTCTTGAACAGGGGGCAAGCTCTACCTCAAGCCCTTGGAGACACTCACAAAGTAGATTGCAGAAAGTTCAGTCCAGTCCTTTCACTGCCCAAGACAGAAGCAGCCACTGCAGGCCAACACAGCAAAGCACACAGCAAAGTGGTAGTTCCTCCTCACAGCTTCTCCAGCTATTCTTGGCAGTCTTCTTGATCCAAAAGAGTTCTAAAATTCTGGGGTTTGGGTCCCCCTTTTTATCCTCAATTTCTCTTTGTTCTCTGAAGGCAGAGAGGCCTTTGCCTAGTCCAAACCAGTTCTGGTCAGTCCTGGAGAACTTTGTTGACAAGACTCCTTCTTTCCTTTTGCAGTGTAGGCCAGGGACATCAGACGCACCACAGGAGGTGGAGCCAGCATTGTGGAGGGAAGGCACAGCCCTATTCAGGTCCCAGGTGCAACTCCTCCCACCCATCTACATGTAGATCTTGCTATTCAGCCCTGTGCTGACTCACCCTGTCTCCTGGAATCCCCCAGCCCCTGTCACTCACACTCCAGACAAGGAATACACAACCTAGCAGAGGCAGGCTTGGATGGTTAGACAAGGAAATACCTACTTTCTAAAAGTGGTATTTTCAAACACAGAATGTTAAAACCAACTTCACTAAAAGAGGCATTTTATCATTCTGAGTCCAGGCATACTAAACTCGAATTTCTACCATGTTCCCTGGGTCAGTTAGGATCATAGGATGTAATAATCAAAACTGCCCATTCTGGCCTATGGGGAACAGGTAGCCTTGCAATAGTGAAAAACGAAGTAGGCTGTATTTCACTATCAGGACATGCCACACACACCAGGGCATGTCCTACCTTTCACATACAATGCACCCTGCCCACAGGGGTACCTTGGGCCTACCTTAGGGGTGACTAACATGTAGAAAAGGGAAGGTTTCGGGACTGGCAAGTGTGTGCACTTGCCAAGTCGACATGGCAGCCCCAGGCTGCACACAGGCTCTGCAATGGCAGGCCAGAGTTCCACTTTACGGGCTGTTTACGTGGGTGGCACAATCCAGTGCTGCAGCCCACCAACAGCATTTGATTTATAGGCCCTGGCACTCGCAGTGCACTTTACTAGGGACTGACACAAAAATCAAATAGGCCAATCATGGAAACACCAATCCATAACACATTTTCTACAGGAGCACTTGCACTTTCCCACTGGACAGCAGTGAGGAAAGTGCGCAGAATCATTACACCAGCAAAAACAGAGTCAAAACCAGGAGGTCAGAAAGCAAAAAGTCAAGGGAAACACGCCAAAAGATGCCAAGTCTAACAAATAGTGAGAGCTGTATAAATTTGAATCGGACATTGCGAGACACTCGTTTAGGATATTCAAGAACAAGTGCCCACTCTTTGTCGGTGAGGGCCCTTGCAATATCAGTCTCCCATTTCTCCCTAAGAGGTAATAAGGGAGCTTCTAAGTGTTCTCTCAAGCCCCTGTATAGCCATCTAACTAAGTGGCTCCCATAGCCCATTATGTGTAATGCTTGCAACAACTTGAATGTGGGGGGGCTCTTGTTGTTCCACGAGCCAGTGTCGACGGATAAAATGTAGCATGCTAGCATGGGTCAGAAACAATGTATTGGGCACTTCATGGGCGCGTATGCTGCGAGCGGCCTGGATATAGTGCCGCCCAGATGATTGATGTATTGGGCCGCAGTAATGTTGTCCATGCGCAGAAGGATGGAACATAGCACTCTGTTTTTTGCTAGGTTTTGATTGCAAAGGAGCCTGCAAGCATCTCTAAACAATTGATATGCAGCCTGGACTCCTCTAGAGACCATGTACTCCCAGTCGAGATTGGTCCAAATCGGGTGCTCCAGCTCACCCGGCTTGCATCTGATTCTAATACTAGAACGGGGGCTGATGCAAAGATAGTCCTGCCATTCAGGCATCTAAATGATCTATCCACCACTGAAGCTCTACTGGGATTCTGGATCTAGAGTGATTACGTCAGAGTAGGTGAGACCTTTGCGTAAGTGACAAATTTGTAATCTTTGCAGGACCCGAAAGTGGAGGGGATCTAGAACGATGGCCTGTATGGAGGCAGACAGGAGACCCACAATTCTTGCTAGAGTTCTGAGAGAAATGAGGGAACTTTGGAGAGTTTGAAAAATCTCGGATTTTATGGCTTTGCCTTTTGGCAAAGGAAGATGAAGAGTGGCACTGGAAGAGTTTGTTAGAAAGCCTAGAAACTCTATCTGGTTTGACGGAGTTATTACTGACTTTTCTTTGTTGATAAGAAAACCAAAATCTAACAGAAGGGAACAAGTGAGCGGTAGTTGCGATTGAAGAGTTAGGTTTTGGCACATCAGAAGGATTTAGTCTAAGTAAATGATGAGATGGATTTCCCGAGATCAGAGGTATGCAACTACTGGTTTCATTAGTTCTGTAAAACACCATAGTGCTGAAGAGAGACCGAAGGGAAAAGAGGAAAAACAATATGTCTGTCCCTGCCACTGAAACTGAAGGAATTTTCTGGAACTGTGATGGATGGGTATCATAAGATAAGCATCTTGGAGATCTGACCTGACTATCCAGTCATGTTGGAGAAAGGAGTCCCTGCGATGTAGTATTGTACCCATTTAGAAATGATGGTATACAACGAAATGATTGAATAGTCTCAGAATTTTGAAGGGTCTCATCTTTTTGTTTTTCTTTTGTACTAAAAAAAATGGAACTGAAGAACCCCGACGGATCTGGGGGGGAAGTGTTGTATTGCATGTTTTTGTAGTAGAGACTGTTTTTTCTTGTGAAATCATGCTGGAGATTTCTGAGGAAAACTTTGGAGGAGGAGGACACACAGTTTGGAAAGGCTTTGTGTAGAGTTCTATAATATAACCTTGCATTGTGTTTAGGATCCCAGGGTTTGACGTTATTGTTTGCCGCTTTCTAAGATAATATAAGAGGCGACCTCCTACCAGAGGTTGACCAGAACAAAGACACACCTGATTGCATGTTAGCTCTGAAGTTTTTTTGTCCACGACCTCGATTGAATTTGCCTCGTTGGGGGTAGAACTGAGGCTTGTAGTCTTGATAAGAGGAGTAGTAGGTGTTGTTGTTATTGTAGGAGTCTCTTTATCCCTGGTGGCGGTAATTATGGCCAGTAAAGCAGCTCCAGCCTCTACTGGCCCTTGCAAAAACCTGCTGGAAAAAAACTTTTTTAAGGGATTGCTGAGCCTTATCAATAGAAGTAAAAGCGGAAACATATATGCTAAGCTCTTTGATGAAAGAGTCCCCAAACAAGAGTCCTTCCACCTTGATACCTGGGTCCAAAGATGCCAAACTTACCAATTTAGGATCCAACTTGAGGAAAAGACCCTTCCTCCTTTTGTGAGTGATGGCAAACATTGCATTGCCTAAAAAGCGTTCTGAATCCATAAAGAGAGTTCTTCCAGATCAACAGCGTCGTTTTCTGATCTAGCTGCTTCCGCCGTATCAAAGATGCACGTCAGGGGACCAATGATATCAAGCAGTTATCCTGATGGGTGAACCAGGCTAGGTCCACACCTTTGCGGGGATCTTTCCCGAACTTAGAAAAGAAAGTGAGTAAGGTAGGGTCAATTGTGGGGGTGGAGGTGATATTAGAGGATAACGAAGGCCTAGGACATTCAGACTTCAGTTTGGCCCTGGTTTGTTTGTCGAATGGCAAGCGAAGTCTGGAAGAAATGTAATTCCCCACGTGTTGAGCCGGAGACCATTCTGTAGAGTTAGGATGGTGTATAAGGCCAGACTCAAACGTAGGGATACCTTCTGCGTGTAGGATAGTTTTTGCCACAGAGGGATCAGAAGGAAAGGACAGAAGTTTGGATTTTTTGGCAGGAGGGGAAGAAAAAGGATCAAAGGTCCCAAAAGTGCCTCTATCATCATCAATGTCCTTATCCCCTATGTCGTCATCTGTATCCAAAATCTGAGATATAACAATTTTTGGTTACTTTTTCTGAGCATTTTTAGACTTAAGTTTGCACTTAGAAGGTGTCTTAGAATTCCCCTCTTTGATTGAAGCCCTGGGAGGAACAACATCCTAATCCATATGTGAGGAAGCCTCACTAGTCAGAAGTGCAACTTGAGGAGATGTGGAGGCTTATTGCACCTTTTTTGATAATTTAGGTAACGCAGTGGCTTTGCGTTTTCTGCTTTCCCCCGCAGAATGGGCCATTAATATATGCAACATAATATTAACCACAGAATTTTCAATGTTCTTCGACATTTTATTCATGGAGGCTGCCACAGCCTGTTCACCTCATTCAAGTTATTTTTAAAAGTGCCCCCCTCATAATCATTACCTTGAGAAATAGGAGAACTGTCTAGCTTCATATTAAATAAACATTAAAAACCACACAGTAAAAGTAAAACCCAGTAATAGAAGGGTTAAAATGTGAAGGGGCGTGTAAAAAGGGCCAGTCCCTCCCGCTGGGCGTGTGGGAACCGGAAAAGGAGGTGAGGAAGCTTCGGGAGGGGGAGAGAAGGTTGCGCCCTAGGGTTTGGCTAACCGCAGTGAGAGGAGACCTTGAACCGAATCGGCAGACAGGTCCGGGGCTCCCAGGATATCAACACTGCAAGCGGAAGCCGAAATAGGCATGCAACACCACTGGAAGCTCAAAGGAGGAAGCGGAGCAGAGACGAAGCGACAAGTGACATTGAATAATAACTGCGCAATCAAATATGGAGAGCGCGGTCTGCGTGCAGCAAGGAATGCTGTCGCGGGCACGTGAGAAGCCTGAAATAATGGCAATCACTGCGGGTCAGATACAGTAAGGCGAGCAGGCATAAGCATTCAATTAAGGCAATAGGATACATATGGCAAGCAAAACATAATATTGCAATACAATTATGAAATAAGGTACTTAGCTTGACTGCGAGCAGCAAGAAAAGAGGAGCTGTTCGCAGTCAAGTGGGGTAATATAGGTGTTACTCTTATCCCATTGGTTGGAAGTCTTTCTGTTTTGTTTCCCATTGGCTAGTCTTCCCTAGGCCCTATGGTATTTGTAGTTTGGTTGAGTTTCTGGACTGCTGCTGTTAATAAATTGAAAGATTAGAGAAGCATATTAGGAACCTCCAGTCTTCCATAAAATTGTATTTACATTGCGCTTACTATCCCTGAGCAGGTGTTGATGCTACAGTTATGTAAAAAAATTGCGTTACGTACAGTCAGGGTATTACTAAAATCTATATTTTGGAAGCCCCATTGTATCATAAAACTTTTTGCGCATGTTTTAGCAGTCTATCTTATACTATGTGTAATGCAAGTATAAAATAATGTCTTACATATTCACAGTGCTTTCTGTCACAGCCTGTGACCCCATAGCACTAAAAATATACAAGTCAATATTCTCCACTGCACCAACCAAGATGTAATTCTATGGCCCTCTAGTTACACCCAGACCTTTGCAGTGCATTAGCTAATAGAGGTTTCATAATGTGCTGTCAACCATTTCCCACTGACAACTTTTTTTATTCCTTTTTCGTCTAAGCTCCCCGTTATTTTATATGTAACCTCCTGAGGGTGAAAGACCTAAACAAACTTTCAGAACACACTGTTCAATTGTATTTCCCCACCGTAAAAATTATTTGTCATGGGAATTGAGGGCGTTTATGGTTGTCGATGATGAAGAGTGCCAGGTTCTAAAAATGTTTGTCAGGAGGTAGTCCTTACGCCTAAAAAAGGTTGACATGGTGGTGTCTCAGCATCTAAAAGTTTGAAGACCTCTGCTCTAGTTGAAAGCATGGTGATGAAAAACCAGCCACCTGCACAAATTGCGCACCCGGCAGCGGCGAACGCGAGGATAGAAGAAGGCGCCTGCCAGGAAGAAGAACTCCACTTCCCAAGTACCCGCGTGCCCTGGGGGCGGAGCCAGGACGTCACATTCCTGCAATTCTGCCTTCCAGTGTCAGTGTGAGCCGGGCTCTTTCCTGCCTCTGCCCCCGGCCAAGCAGCGCTCCCCACACCGCCGGGGCTCATGGAAGGGAAGGCAGGACTGTGAGCCGTGGAGGCCCCCTGGAGCACCGGCGGTGCAGCAGCCCCGGACCCGCGCGGCTGGACCTGACACCCTGCTCCCTCGTTTCGTCCTGGGGATCAGCAGTGGCTGTAAACCTGGATGCAGCAGCCTCAGGCAGGCGGTGTACCTCGCACTACAGCCCAGCGCAGGGGACGCGCAAGGCGGAGGTCTGCTGCTAATCTGGACCCGCATCAGAGGCGAGTAATTCTGGATTTACTGTCTGGGTGATTGCTTTCTGCTCAGGGCTGCACCGAGGGCAGCGTTATTTTTCTCTTGAGGGGAAGTGGGGGTCAACCACAGCAAATGAGTGGTTTTTCTTTTGTTTTGAAAGTGCTAGCTGGGCTGGATTTTTTTGCAATTGTGCCAGACAAAAGGTGACAGCTGTTTACGCGTAGCAGTGTGACCACTGCAGACCCTGTTAACCCGCTGCACACTAACCTACAACATGTGTTATATCACCAGAGGCACGTCGTAGTTTTACTGCATCCCTGAAAACATTTTTGTTCTAGACGCCTCACATAGTACCAGCACCCTCATGTCTGTCCACAAGCGCAGAGATACTCCTTCGGGGGTGATTCAGGCGCTATATAAACAAAAAAATCCTGTGTCCTTTTAGCAGGTAGTCATTTCCATCTCCCCCTGATTTGCCGTGGCTACAGATTTATCATAGATGTGGTGTTTATATAGTGTGTCGCATAGTCTGTCACATCCCAGTTTTCGATTAATTGCATCTCGCCTGTTTTGTGACACATTCTTAATACAGATGCCACTTGTGTTGGCAGTAGACTAACACAGGTGCAGCTGCCTATGGGTTAAAGGAGTATGTGGTTAAAAAAGACAAATTATGCGTCTGTGTTTCAGACCCGTTTCAAATATTGGCCCCTGGTGCATTGGTTTGGCCTTTCTGGGCTGCACTGTTAGTGCCAGAAATGTGTCAGGCCTAGCGGTGGTTTGTGATTGATGGCGCATTGTATGGGCGACACAAATCCTGCTTCTCCTGTGTATTTGCGTGTTCCTTTTTCTTCGATCTGATTACGGTTGCTTTCTTTTGGGTGCGTGTGTGGTTTCTTCAGTTCTCCGTTTGATTGCCCAGGAGTATCCTTGTCTAGGATTTCTGGCAAACTGAGGCTCCCCACGCAGGTGTTTCCGCTGTCACGTGAAAATTTACCAAGTTGTCCCAGACCGTGTGACGCTGTTCCTCAAGCCAGCAGCACCTTGGATTGTGGGACTTGAAGTTCTGCTTTGAACATTTTCAGCATGGGATTAACCATGCCACCGCACAAAGATGTTGGCAAAAAAAAGTGAAGACTGGCTGAAAGTTTTAAACAATAAATAGGGTCACTTGAACCAGTGCACGTGGCATTTGGGGCATTGGAGCGTTTAGGCTTCGAGGTGCAGGCTAGCAACTCATGGGATGTGTAAAGCTCCCACGCTGGCTATTGTCGTGTTGCACCTTCAAGCAGCCTGTGTGTCTTTTTTTGCTAACAGCATGATTTATTCTTTGACTTGTAGTTTGGTTTTTAACATTGCAATTGTATACTCGGAGCATCATGCATTGTCTCAAAAGCTAGCACTAACCAAGTGTTACACATAACTTTGGGGCAACTTGGTAGCTCTGGAAACTCTGTAGCTGGGTGGGGTCCACTTATGGCAGATAATGGGGGGGGTGGGGGAGTTCAGATAGGGATTTTGATAGGCTCTGTCATATTTTTTCCAAGTCTTAAGCACAGGCATTTCCGTCTATTCCTGCTTTTTAATTTTTAGTTCCAGGTCTGGTGTCCTAGTGGACTGATGCGTCCACTGTAGGGGCCTGTGTTTGACCTCATGGTCACAGGTTCAAATCCCATGGTTTCCACTCAGCCTTTCAACCTTCTGAGGTGAATGAAATGAGTACTATTGAGTTGGGTAACAATAAACATCTGTTATTCATGGCCAAGATACCCTTCTGGGTGAAAGTGTGCAAATACACGTTATGTAAGTGTACCTCCTTTAATTCAGTGTTACTAGGAGTTACAAGGCTGGACTATTAGCTTTGAATTTGTCCCGTGTAACACATGGCAGACCCCTTAAACTAGTCCTCGCTTTTTAACCAAAAACACTTTGCATAGTTTCATTTATAGGTCAGTGCTCCTAACCCCAACACTGATCAAGTGGTGCCTGTAGTTACATTTGTTTATCCGACTGAAGCAGAGACTCAGTCTGTATACATCTTACTGGGCTCTCACTCATGGTCCAAAATGTTTGGAGTAGTGTGCTGCCTGCCCACTGAAAGTATGTGGCGCCTTGTCAGGGGTATGAAGTCGAAGTGGGCAAGCCACTGCTCGAGCCACAAACCTGGCTCTGGTCCAGCTCGAGTTAGTATTTGACCCTCCAGCCCAAACGATCCGCGCTAGCGTATGGCTTCTCCCTGGCATCCACAGTGTCATCTCCCCCATCAAGAATTAAAGATAAAGCAGTGGCCTTTTGATGTAAAACTGTCGAGAGAAGGAGATACCCAACTTGCGACTGAATTCCACCATGTGAAACCTGGAATCAATCCCTGCGCCCCTCCTTTACCAAGTTGTGTGATCCTAGGCAAATACATATTTTATTTCACTATGCCTTCTTTTTCTTCATTATCACCTATGAGAGCATCATCAATACCAGAGTGCAGGATGTGTGCTCTATAAACCCCATCTGTTTGATTTAATAGACTATAATACTGTTGCATGTATACCACCA
This sequence comes from Calotriton arnoldi, assembly GCA_963921515.1. Lineage (NCBI taxonomy): Eukaryota > Metazoa > Chordata > Amphibia > Caudata > Salamandridae > Calotriton > Calotriton arnoldi. Next base: position 1,836,146 of record CAWUFW010002985.1, on the reverse strand, counting down.
ACTTAGGCCACATATTGGGTGCACAGAACTGACTAGCCTCTTTGCTCACTGGTGGAATTTTCTTTAGGGAGGGGGGGGTTTAAACTTCAGTGCTTGAAGTGGGATGAAAAAACTTGGGGGGAGGGGTCTCTCAAAGGGGCGTGGCTGATGTAATTAAGGGTGTGGCTGAAAAGCACGTAAACTGAAAATCTGTGCTTAGCGAAGAGTGCCACCCGACTGGTATTTTGCTGTTTCTGTCATTGCGTCCAGAAATATAATACAACAAGTAACATTACACCTACAACAATCCAGGACTATTGGCTTTATCGATGATTGTTAGCTGTGTAAGATAAATAAGCAACAACTATGGCTTCGTTGGACAGCACATTGATAATGCGTCAGTTCGGAAATGATGAAACTGTGTAAGAACTCTTTTGAAGCTGAAGAGTGGCGCTGCTGCAGAATTAAGAATTATTGTTTTCATCCTCAGTGTAAGGGCAACAATGTAGATCCCGATAGGGACCCGTCTCAGCACCTGCTTTTTAGAACTGCCGGGTCTGAGCACTGTCAGAACCCGCCCACTCTAAGGACTGTTGAGCATGTTTATAAGTCTGTATTATCAAGACAATTACTTTTAATAAAAGCCGATCAATGCAGTGATACAATCTGATGCACTAAGTTGAAATGTTTGCTTTTGTTAAAGAAACATGTTTTTGGATTTTTAAAGAAACCATTGTAGTTGTGCATGAATTTTGTTGCAAGATTCACATGGCAAACGTTTTCATTGCTCGCTGGTTCACGGGCTCTTAGACCCAAGCCAGACCCTTGACTCGGCTCTCTGTTTATTTTTGTTGACTCGCACATCTCTAGTATGAAGCGATACATAAAAAAAAAAAATGTCAAAGCAATACTGTGGAATGCTACTGTCCCAGACTCAATGTATGGAACTTAAACGACAGGCCCAGCTGAAGCTGTCGAAATTTGGAATGTGACATTTGGCACATATACATGCGTGTCTGTTAACTACAGCAGAACGTGAATGCCAGCCACAGAGAATTGGGGAGAGAGGCTACGGAATGTTCTCATTCCCTAAATCGCATCATCGCATGCATTGGGGGCATGCCATTTTAATAAAAGCAATAATAGGTTGAAACATGAAATATTGTTCCAAAAACTAAGGAGATGTTGCATTTGGATGGAACAAGCAGGTGGTTCCTCCTGGCACAGTGGGAAAGCGGTGAGCGCGCGGACTCCACCCTGCATTGCTCAGGAATAACTGGTTCACGTCTGGAAGCATGGGCGTGGTGTCTTGCTACTGACACTCTCTCCTCCCCATGGCACACTTTCATCACAGCGTCTGAGGTGGAGGCTTCCCTTAGCCTTTATTTTGTGAAATCTGACAGCAGGACGCCTTTTCTGACGAGACGGAGGAGGTATTGCCCCTCGGTCCCTGTCACGTCAGAGCCGCCCATGATGCAGAGAGAGGGTGGACACCAAGTGCTGCCTGCGTAGCTGCAGGCCGAGCTAGGGGCCGTTGGAAAGTTACGAGGTTCGGCGTCGGGCGTACCAATCCGCAGCCGGTGCCAGTGGATTTGTGATGCGCCAAGTCCATCTCGCAGCTTCTTGTGAATCATGCAACACACGAGTACTTTATTGTTTTGGAAGTTCAAGTTGGCACAGCTGGTGCAGTTAAACGCCACGTGTCCTAGTAGAAACAGGTGCAGTTTCCAGCACACTGTGCAGACAAGGAATACTACTGAGCTGGAATAATAACATCTGTAATGTGTATAGTACTTCAGATTTCCCAAGTGGATAAAAAGTAGATTTTTTTTTGTTTTGTTTCTGCAGCTCCCTTATTACATGAAATGCGGTACTAGAAACAACACTTCACGAAGGTGACTTTCATCCAGCCCTGTGTTTTTCCAGTCATTATATGGGACTAATAACGTTATTATAAGGCAAACATGGAAACTCAAGTTGCAATTTATAATCGAGAAACGTGAAACCACATGTCCCAGCATGATTGAAAAACCAGGACAGTGTGAAAATCATAATTTAACAAAACAAAGCAGTTGGTGCACCTCCTTATGAACAATGTCACAAAATTATAAGATCTGCATCCAAGGTTGTTCTTCAAGTCAGACACAGTTTTTTTGATATGTTTAAATTAAATTGTAATTAAATAAAATGGATGACTTGAAGAACAACCTTGAACGCAGATCTTATAATTTTGTGACATTGTTCATAAGGCGGTGCCCCAACTGCTTTGTTTTGTTAAACTTTGTTAAGTCCAGTTGTGGACTGCACCGTGACAGTGGGTGCTTACATTGTGTGCACACGTATTTGGGGTACTTCCCATTGTTTATATAAAATTGGGGATAGCCGGTTAGGTGCTAGTTTCTGTAGGGTTCCACTGTCAACGACTGCATGTTTTCAGTGTGAAAATCATATTCACGACAGATCGGCCGATTTATACCTAGCCAGGTGTTATTATTAGTCAATTTTAATTTGGCAGTGTGTAGAACTTGGATGGATAAAACGCCGTGTGAAAGACGATGACGTCGATTCTAATCTGTGACTGGCTCTGCTCACATATCCCAGAAGGGAGCGTTGCCCTCATACATTGGTGCAAGAGTGCCACGTATTAACTCTTGTCTGCTACATCAGGGGTCTCGCATGTTACGCAGTATGTTTGGACAGGATCCACCCTGTTTGTTCAGGATATCCACTTAACCGTACCTTACAAACAGTGACTATAAATGGACCTGGTTCACATAGTCGGTGCTTATCCTTAAAATCTGACATGGGCCTGGGCCTGGTCCTGCTACACCGAGCTCTTCTGTTCTAGATTGAAGCCCTGCGTTGGGGAGAAGAGTAGGGTGGCATACCTATTCTCTGTGTAGTGTCCTGCGTCACATTTATATTTTTCAGGACATCACAAAATATTTAAAAGTAGTGTTATAAATTTGGGACTATTACTCAGGGAAAAAAACAGGGCTGGAAGCAAGTTGTGATGGGAGCGGACACGCCCCTCCAACAAAATATTGTAGTAATGTGCAAGAGGAGATGGAAAGGGCACGTTCGCCATTTAGAAGATTTTATTCCTTTAACAATATATGATTTTTAAAATGTTTTTTTTTATTCAGGAGTAACAAATCGTCATATTAAAGACTTTATGGAAGGTCATTTAATGGAAAATGCCTATTTTGAATCACAGTAATAAGGTGATGCCTGTAAATTGCCACCCTTGTAATTGGCCTTAATACCCTGCTCCTAGCTACATGTAAAATGGTTATAGGTGGCAAGCTGCAGCAAAGTTTTTAAGGATCCAAAATCCTCTGGCCGCTTCCTGTGTCAAGCAGTGTGAGGTGTATAATGCTCATTTTTTTTAATTGTAGCCGTATTACGTACTCATCATCCATGTTTTTCACGAGTTGTATGATTCTAGAAGTGTGGCCGGACATGTTTCGCCCTATAGCACTGATGAACGAAGCTTCTCCAAGGCTCATCAATAATGTAAGATTCACATTGGGTCCGTTTTGTATAGATGGGTACATCATGCTGGCGATAGCGCTAGTCTCCATGTGGATCCTGTAGTAGGTAATAAAAGTATTCACAGTTAATATATTTCAATTGATATAATCAGACGAGACCAGTGGGTTGGATACTGAATAATTTTGTGCCATTATACCAAGTATCCACATACGTAGCTTAAATCCGCTGCACTAGTAATAGGTATACTGTGTCGTAAATGTCCAATACGTAATCTCCTTCTCCTCTCCCCCTCCCCCCGTTCTCTTAAGGACTGCATTGGTTTCTTTCTGTGTGATCATTGCCGAAGCCACAAGGGAACTAAGGGAGGTGACAGTATAGTCTATCACCCTACCAGTTTTAAACTTCGAAATAATACATGTCTGTGGCTTCTGTATATTAGGTTCTCTTTCTGGGTTGTACAGCACAGGTCCGTGGGGGTCAGATCTATGTCAGATTCTCAGGGTATCCGTGTAACATAAATTTACATGTAAAAGTCATTTACTTAGCCAGTCCTTATCACAAACATCTGCTATAGGTACAGCCCTCCTTTACCTATATTTGACACTATTGTTGTTTTCAACATGTGCATTTTTCCTTGACAATCCCTTATCCGAATAGACCAGGCCTCAGAAACCTTCAAACTGCATGTTCTCACATAGCAATTAGTTGACCAGTACAAAACAATACATCAATCGACTGTGATCGTATTCTGATTGAGTTCTGGGGTGCAGTTTAAATTGTACATGTACTTTATTTGCTTTATCCTAGTACCAGCAAGTGAGTAGCAATTTATGTTTAGCAGCACAAACAGTCCACTCCCTCGATATAGAGCTTTGTAAAGTAAACAAGCATTGGCAAAGCCAGTAGCTTTGGTTTTCATGTGCTAATGCATGCCAACACAACAAAAGACAACTGATGAATGCTGTTGAATTGAGTGCTATTTGCGTATGACCTGAAGCTGTTGCTAAGTGCCCCTACCAGCGTACTGCTATTATTGCCGTACTGTCTGCCTAGCTTCAGTTGTGGCCTGGTACCAATATGCAAACATTAACTCTATTCACCCATACATATACTTCCTAAATTAATAATGTCTATTTATGACTATTTTTATATAAAGCTCACCTACAACCTAATATAACTTGTATTTTATATGAGACCATATACCCAACAGAAGACTGTCAATATATTCACTTCAAAATCAGGAAATGCTAGGTCACCCCTGCCAAGATTTGGACCACTAGCTTTCAGCTCAGCTCAGTAGCCAGTTGCCAACACAACTGTGCTGTCTTAACAGTTTTATGTGAAACAAACCTGAAGAAAGTGGTTCTTATTAAACCTTCTTGACTAACCTAATTCAACAAAATTGTCAAAATAAATGACCTTGCGTAGGTTGACTAATTCAACTGGTTGATGTCATTTATATGATTTTATATATATATATATATATATATATATATATATTTTTTTTTTTTATCCACACGTCTTTTACCTAGAGGCACACTGATACTTGTCAAATTCTTACCAGAAATGTTTCTTGCCAACCTCAAAACCCTTCGCTTTATTAATCTTTACCCATTTCTACCCTCTCAGTTCTGGGCCTCCTCTGTTAGTTTCCCCAACTTGTTTTGTTACTGCTTTTCCTCTTTCCATCCTATCTGTCGTCCTTGTGTACCTTCCTTGTTTATTATGGCATTGGGTTTCTGCAACACCCTCCCTTTTTCCCCAAGACCCTTTTTACGCCTTTATACTTCGGTCCTTAGCTCTCACCTGTTTCTTGAATCATTTTCTGGAAGGACATTGTTTTCAGTGCTTGTATCTCTGTATCCTTATCCTCCAATAACACTTCTTCACCGTCACTCTTTACCTTTTCTGCTCTTTCTTCTTTGTTTGACTCCCACCTCGGCTGTTCCTGCTTTTGGGTAGTGGTCCCAGTCGTAACATATAACAGACGTTTGCAACTCTAAGTTCCCCTTTGTATTCACTTTCCTGACTTTTTAATTTCACACAATTTCACTTTCCATTTTTGTTCAGCAACTATGTAAAGTTTTTGTCAATTTCTGTTTTAACACCCCACCTAGAATGCCATACCCAATCTGTGATTATTTGGGGCATTTTTCTTCTCTAATTTGGGTTTTCTCTTCTCTAATTTGGGTTTTCTCAGATTAACTTTTTTTGTCAGAGCTAATGTTTGTCATTTCTGATTCACCAACTTGATGTTCGCCAACTTGGCTTTTTGCGTAAACCACGTTGTATGATCTTAGCGGCGTAGGAATTGTCCTTGACGTTTTTTTTTTGTAGTTCTTCATTCAAAGTGCTTGTGCTCATTGCATCAACTTCACATGAATGAAAGACTGAGTAAGAGTTACTGGACTTTGAACTTCTATTTTATGTTATATTAAAGAGGGCACTACAAGTCACCCATTCTTACACCCTTGCAATGATCCCATCGTGAATAAGAAGAATCTGTGTGGCTTGGCAAGTTTTCAGTGTCAGTTGTGTATGGGACAAACAGCAAGACTATGTTTCAGTGCTAAGCAGTCTCTTTCCAGGAAAGTAGCATTAATTCGCCCTGCAGCCTTGGGTGAATTGCCTGTGCACAAATCACATTTGACTGTAGAATAAGACACAGTGAGGAGGCAGCTTGGTGGCAGGTGTTTTGTTCTCCTCTGAAAATGACCTTAAACCAGTGCCTGTGGAACAGGACTCTGCTTTTTGGAAGCCTTCCTGGTACAGATGTGTGAAATAATTGGCTATAATCCAAGTATTTAAGCACCAGACTTCTACTGAAACAACCTTGGGGACAAGGTGTAGGAATTGTCTTGTGTTTCCTGTTACTGTCTTTAATTCCCAAAAGATGATTGGTCTGACTCTGCAAAGTTGCTGTATTCATGCAGTGCAGCTGCTCCTTAGCTGAGGTGGGACCGCAGTGTGGAATGGATTGCCTTCGGCTGTGCTTCCAGTTTGGTATATAGGGAAAGGTATGTGTGTAGGTGCCACACTGCTTTATAGTCTGTCTATGCACACTGGGCAATAACCACACTGTTCTGGAAAAGCAGGGCTTTACTGATCACCAGTGAGCCACGAGAACAACTCTGAGAAATTGCAAAATTGCTGGCAGGTAACCCACATAGCTCATTGTGCTTGTGTACTTGGGTGCCTCTAATTCTAATACAGACTAACTCGGCATATCCCCAGGCATTGATTGGATATATTCAGCCATGCTGTACTCCACCTCTAAAACGGTGCCCTCCTGGAGCTGCACTTGGCAGATGTTCGGCTGCACTGGGCATTTACTTGGCCGCATTGGGCACACAGTCAACCACTCTGCGCGCGTGTTTGGCTGCACTGGGCACCCACTTGGCTGCACTGGACCCACACTTGGCCACTCTACACACGCATACGTCTAATGACATTCTGCACCCTTTGGCCAAACTCGGGACTCCCATAACTGAACCCTGTGCAGTCTTGCATGCACAATGCATGACCTCGGCCATTCACTACACACAGTACTTCAGCCTCTTATTTTATTTTTTTAAACCTATCTTTGTGGCGGGTGTAGCTTTGCTAATTTTTTGGACACACTTTTTTAGAACTCATCAATTTAAATTTTTTTTTTTTAGTTTCTTTCGTATTGCGTGTACATTTTTTCCAAATAATAATTTTTCCTTATAACTTTTCAGAGTTTTGAGCCTTCAAGTATATCCGTGTACTTGATGGGGGTTGTGGCATCTCCAGGCATGAAGGCATATGTTGAGGGACTCATCTCTGGTTTTGAGTCAGAGGAGGGAGATCACCTCTGCGTTCTAGCCAGGGAGAACCTGCCTGCCGTTAGGATGGTAGAAGAAGCGATACTGGGCACAAATTGCACAGGAAAAAATTGATGATGCCCAGACTCAGGCAACGCTATGTGTGGCTGTGTTTGTCCTAATAAACGTGTGCTGGCGGTACTTTTACAGTCTATCAGATCGCTCGACTCACCTCCTAGGAGGCATCCCTTGAGAAGGGACTTGGCGGCTCTACTAAAGGCCATTTAACATAACATAAGGTAGGATAACATAACATTACATGTTCATTGAGGGAAGATCCAAAAGATGGATGAACAGTGACCATGCGAGAGCTGTGCAAGGAGGTCGCAGGTCTCCAAAACTGCACATTATCTTTGTTGCTTTTAATCAGTAACTGTGAGCTGCTGGAGGTTCCAGGTTAGTGCTTCTTCCAATGAACCCATACATTTTTGTAGGAGCACTGCAGGGATTAGCCAACAACCACAGAAGCTGAGGCCGATCTACAACTCTCCCTTGCCTTTAAATCCAGTCTACCCTTGCAGATGGGATATTAAAGAGGGTTTCCGGGTTACAGTACGAAGTGACTTTTACACAAGAACACCTGCGCTTCTAGACAAATGGCCATTTTGAGCTCTGAATGGTGATGTATCAGCAGAACACATGACAACTACTGTCACATTTAGAATTTTTGCCCATCACTGAAGCGATGTAATCCCAGATATCGACTCCAGAAGGGGCGAAGCTTTCAATAATGCAGCAGGTACATTGGCATAGGGTCCCAGGGACCATGGGGGACCACCACACCCTAATTATAGGTGATTTTTACTTCCAAACCGTGTGATGGGGGGCCATTTTCCCTATTTGCATTTGGCCTATGCCACACTTCCTATGCCTTGTGTCCAATTTGATGGTCATGTATGGACTGTGAAAAGCACAGCCGTGCAATACTGTGTGCTATACAGACTTCAAATAACAACAACTTGTGCGTCTTCCACTCACACCCTTTAAAATCCCTTCTTTTCTCAGTAACTACATTTCCTCACTACTTTCTTCTGCTTAGATTAATATAGCAACAGTGCTGTCTACGTATCAAAACCGTCTGATAATGCTAGTTATCAAAAATTAAATGAGAAAGTAAGAAAAAGAAAGGCTGGCCAAGGCTTAAAGAAGCACAGCAGATGCCTTAAGAATATAAGTGACCGTGGCCAAAACAAAGAGTAGCGTTGCCTGTAATAAGCACACCTGGTATCTGTGCTGTGCTCCATTTCAAGATGGCAGCCACGCCTTGGCTCTGGTTGGGGAGAATTAAAAAACAGGAACTGTGTCCTGAATCGGGTGCAGTGTGATGTTCTCCCCCAATAATGTGCTGGAGTGGATCTGTAACCCTTATTGCACTAACATTAGAATAGGCCATACTGACGTCCTCTCTGTATTTTCAGCATCACCCCCTCTCCTAGCATCCGCAAACTGCCTGATCACCATGACCGAGCAGGCTCAGATTAGATGTGCGCAGTGGGCCATCGGCTTCTTTCTCCTGTCTGTATCAATGCAGAATAAGCAAGATTATTAAAACAAGCATTGGCATAGCCAATAGGTCTCGCCTTTGGGACCTTAGAAGTGTTTAGCCATGCAACACTTGATGTTGTTGCACCAATTATGATTCGTGTGCCTATTTTGTGGGTCGAATAGGAGTGTCTTCCAGTTTGAAACTGTTTTAAACTGCTTTCAAATACGCACATTAGCATAAAAAAAGCATTACAAAGAAAATATATGGAGCAAAATCAAATTGTTTAGAAGATAGTAATGAGGAAAGGGAAAGTAATACAATATATACGAATATGGCGTCCCCCGTCCTAAAGAACAAAGGGCGCGTGACATCTGAGAGCTCTAAAAATAGGTGCGCTCGGGCTTTGGTAAATGATCCTTAACCCGGATTTGCAAACGCATTCCTTCATTCGGGCTTTAACTTGTACTGACTTGACAGGAGGTACGTAGGGTACGAGGTATCAGTGCAGATAAAGTGCATCCCATGGTGCGCGTTGTGAAGTAAAATGTTTTAAGAGATGATGCACAAGGTGCAGAGTAAACAGCAAGAGTGGGTTTTGGTGCAGCTGCGAAACGTTCCTTCAATCAAGCTTGCATATGTAAATGACTTAACAGAAGATACACCTGGTGCGAGATAAACAACTAACGTGAAGCTAGTTTAGCTGAAGCCACATTCTTTAATGTGCGTTGTGACTTATGAAGACTTGTGAGATGATGCGCTCATGCAGAGTGAACAGGCATGTACCTTAACTCGGGTGATAAACCTCCTGGTAACTGCGGCGTGTGGTGGCCAGATCCTCACTGATGTCACGCAAGGGTCTGCAGCCGCTGGGAGAAAATAGTTTCTGCATTGCTCTCCTTTGATTGGAGGGCATGTACGGGGGCCTGCTTATCTGATAGGCTGGACGCAAGCCCTAATTAGGTGCCGATGCGAAGTGTAATTAACACACCGGAGTGGAGTACGAAATTGTGCATTTCACTCACTAAGAGGGTATTCTATACATAGAAGTAAAGTGGCACCCAGAGGTTACATGGAGGTAATGGTATCCGAGGTTACAGGGAGGTAATGGTATCTTAAGTAAATATTTCTGCCAAAGAAGCAGAACGCTTGTTAACACATGGCGAGGTACCGCTGGGACATATAGTTTTCCCATTATGGCGGCGTGAGGACCTATGAAATACTTGGGTTGCGAGGTGGCGCACTGGCGCCAGGTCTCCAACAGCACATTATCCTAATGCCATTGCGGAGGTTTTCATCGGGTGAGCAGCACACGGGTTGCAGACATACATGCAGCAGACCACACATGCAGCAGCATAAAAAAAAAAAAGCCACACAGCGTTTCCCTTGCGTGCGCGAGCAGGGCACCATTTGTTTCCAAGTTAATTAGAAACAGATGGTGCCAAAGTTCGCGCCCGCAAGGGAATCGCCAAACGTGCACGCGTTGCCATTAAAAGCAATGCAACACGTGCACGTTTTAAAGCCAAAAGCAGAATCAATTTCAAGAGGTCTCTTTCCTATGCAGCGCATGCGAGACCTAAAAAGACATATTTGTACAACATCTAGGCTATTAAGTGGATGAGCATGGACTTGCAGCCAGTGCATTTCTGCCTTTCACATTTAAACTTCCTATAAAGCTCGCAAACCGATATAAAGACAAGATGTAGAAGCTTTCTGGATTCTGTACTTCGAAACTTCACAACTGACCAGAAAGGCCAGCTCCTGTGCCATCCTCGCTGCTGTCTCTTGTTTGTGATGACTACGATTATCCCTGCAACCATGTACCGTCCATCTGTTCTTGCTTCACATTTTGCAGCTGTTTTTTTGTCCATGGCTTCATGTCAGAGTTTTTATGTAAAATATATACAAAATTGCCCCTTTTGGTGGTGACCGTCATTGTTGCCTCCCGTGGATGTGGTAACCGTTACATCGTGACACATCCTGGACACACACAGTAACTGTTTACAAGCACCTTCTTTGAAGTGCTGATGAAATATCACACTGTCTCCACACACATCACTTTGTAAACATCTCTGTTGGGTTGGTGACACATGGCAGTCCCGGCGTTTTGGAACATTCTGCATCTCTTTGCACGTATTACAGACTAGTGTAGCCAAGACGTCCCCACTGCAGTACCTTCTCTGACTATTACTAGATATTGCTGCCTTTTCTCCCAATGAAAACAACACTGTCGGTAAAACCGTGGTTATCGCATGTGCAACAAATGCTAATGTAACCTAACCAAGATGGCGCCCAGGAACACCCACAGAACAAGAAACATGCTTGCCTTGCCTCATACAAGATGGCTTCTGTGCATAGTTAGGCCTTGTGAAGGGAGTGAGTGGCAGCCTCCATCTCAAAAAGTAGAGTGCAACATCGAGAGACTGCAGATGTTTATGAACTATACATAAAATTGAAAAGCTTTACCATAGAACAAAAATGCATGTCTGTAAAGCGAAACAAAATTAGGGACTATCAGATAGGTGCAGTGTAACCACTGTAATTGACACATACCCACAGATCGACCCAATTCGCTTTTGCGAGATAGTTTGTTTACTTACAGCAGTGTAGGGTCCTGGATCTGGGCAGTATGCCAAAAACCATTGGGGATGTAATATCCAGAATGGCTGAAGTGGTGGATAGGAAGTCTCCCCCCTATTAGTCTGCATAGTTAATGGTGATAACAAGTAAGCGATTGACTGAACCGCACAGAGGTCATCTCTGTCATCTGGCCTGTGAGTAACTTTCACTGTGTTTGATCTTAGGGTAAATTTGGCTGTCCTGTGTTAGAATGACAGCCTCACGATGAGTTGAAACTCTGTAGACCAGCCCCTGCTTGGAAAGGAGTATTTTGAACAGGAGCAGCCCATGCAGGTGAGAGAGGTGGGGCTAGGTTGGGGGCGTACGGGGGAGGATTCGACCGACAATGACTAGGGAAATTTATTTATTTATTTAATTTTCCCTCTGCAGCGTCTGTTGAATTCCCCCAACCACCCCACCCCGCCCCATCGCTCTTACCTGCACCGGCCGCTCCTGATTTTGAAGCACCAAATGCGCTATGAGAAAACATAGACTGCAAAATCATCTTTTGCAAAAACAGACACCAAATTATACACTTATAAGATTACGACCGTACGTAAATATTTACCAACAAATATTTTGTCCCGTATCTAATTCCTAATTTCAAGCAAACTCCGTTCCCACATATTTTAGGGCTGAGATAATTTACTACTCTAGCTGATGTCCTTGCATATATTGGGTAAGTGCTGGATTGCGAATTTAGTTCCCAGTCAACATGTTTGGATGTTTATGTAAGGTAGAGATTTTAGTAGTGTATGTATTAGACTATCTGTTTTTAAAAAGGATGTTTACATCTCAGTATATTGATAGAACTTTGGCCTGCTGCAAATTCTCTCTTTGGGTAACCAGACAGCACGCAGTAACGGTCCATTCTTTGTAGCCTTGGGCTGTAGTGACACAGCTGCTGGCTTTTTCTGTCTTGCCTCCTTCTCAGTTTCTGGCAGCTTTTTTTCTCAAACAGTAGTCCACAAGATTGTAAAATTTCTATGTTTATGATACTATGACTTTATCATTAAAAAAACTTTTAGAAGTAGTGAGTTGAGGTCTTTTCTAAGGTATTTGCTTCAGCTACAGCATTCATTGCGTCATGTCCAGTTAAAACACATTTCCAATCCCTCCATTGTCTGGGCCATGGTGTTGTAGTTTGTTTTGTATGTTTGTATGAAAACAAAATGAAGCCAAATAATTTTTATCTTTCTTTATTTAGGAAATTTATAAGGCACTAACGTGTTCACTTATGATTGCTATAGAGTGTAGACAATATACTATTTGATGATGAGACAAGGGAAGGTGAGTCCAGCATGAAAGATGGATCTCTTATTCATTTTGTTTTCGCAATCTCTACCCGTGACTGCGAGGAGTTCAGTTAGAAAGCATGCCTGAAGAGCTGATGAATTATTAGAATTCAGTGGGGCCTACCCCTGTAGCCAAAGCTCGTATGTTGGACATTGATTTGCACTTACAAATGTAAACAGTATAGCTTCTCTGAGATCCCCACACATCCAAAAATGCATGCCCTACAGTACACATTTTCATTTCCCAACACACTTCAGATTCATTTGTAAGCAAGAAAGGGGGAATAATATGCTTGGCACTTGTGTAACACTTTCACCATGAATGTGCCACATCTTACGTCTAATGATACAACATTCAATATTCCAATTTAAAAAATAACATCAATTGAAATTGTAGGAAATCTGCCTTTTCTGCATGGTCCAATCTGATTTTTTTTCCCCACCTTTTTCTGGGCCCTATATTTACTGGTACCAGAACTCTATGCAATGTGACAGTAATGTTCAATGCCACAGAGTATGTGCTCTGCCTGCCTCTAAAATAGTACTGTTAAAATTGGCTTTTCCCAGTTGTCTTATTTAACTTTCCTGTAAGGCCATTGTAGATGATCCAGAAAATTCACTAGTGGCATTGAAGTTAAAGTTCATATGTGGCTTGTAGTGAATGTACATCACCTTCATATGTGACAAAAAAAATGCCCACAAGGAACCCCATTGTGCTCTGACTTGGCTGCAGTTTAAAAGCACTACAGCAACCCCTGGCAGGGAAAAGTGCTTTTGCTATATTGGAAAATCTATTTGTATGTATTGTAAGCTGACCGGGCTTTGTGCTTAATATACAAAGAAACACCATGCTACATACTGGGTCTAGCCCTGCCCTCCCAGCAAATAAATGCCCCAGATCTGTTTTCACTGCTTAAGTAGATTTTCCATAAACATGCCTAGTTGTAAATAAATTCCTCATAATATATCTTTGCTTGTGAAGATTCTAGGAAACTGTTTGAAAGTTATTTTCCTCTTAGTATAAATATCTAATTAAGGAGTGAAAGTAGATTTTTGATAACTCCAGTCGAAAAATAACGTTTAAAAAGCACAAGTGGTTAAGAACTAGTTTGTCGCTCAGCACCACTCCAGAGGCGCAGTACACAGTCCTGTCTGAGAATTAATAACACTTCTGCAAGAGTGCAATAGCTCAGTCTAAGGAGCCAGGACGGCAGTAGGGTTTTTCACAATTGACCACTTAACAGGGATTCATTATCTGGGAGGAGCACAGGAACAGTTAGCAGAACAGCATTCACATGTCTTCCTTAGACTTGGTAATAGCACATGGATTTGGCAGAATCTGCTCCCAGTCATTCAGAGTGCGTTCCTAGACTTTCTGGCTCCAACCCCCAGCAGGAAGGAAACTGACAGAGGAGAGTGTGCCTCATCTCAGTAGGGGACAAGCTAGAGAAAGACCAGAGACTGTCCAGACCGAAGAAGGGGATAGCCATCTTGGATTTAGGGCTTCTCCGAATGTTTCTTTTTTTTTTTTTTTTTTGCAGAAAAAAGTGGTGTAAAAGGGGGTGGGCTATTGGTGAATTTTTTTTATAATTGGTGGTCGGGCATTCTTCAGTCACTAGCTGGTGCTTTGGATAAGACTGGCACCTAACCACCACCTCCTTGGAACACTGCTGGACCTGGGAAGACAATATCTCAAGAAAGAAGACACTACTGGTAAAAAAGAACCGAAGGGCTTATAGCACTGAGGGACTGAAACCGCTCTCCAGTGACCAAGTGGTTGGCCGTCTGTTTGCCTCCTCCAGAAATGCAAAAAGCAGAGGTACTCCGGACTCCTACAAAGCCCAGCGGACCACTGAGGACTGTACTCGGCAGAAGACCTGGCTGGAGAGTGGCCTGGTGCCTGGAAGCCACCCTGAGGACCTGAAGGATGCAGGAATGTCCAGAATGAACTTTCCCAGCATTTGTAGAAAAGTGGGATTTACAGTTTTTATTTTTTATTTTTTCTCCACCTCTGGAGGACCAGTATGAGGTGATGAGGTTCCCCAGGCAGGGCACACCCAAGGGGACAATAGAACTGGGTTCATCTAGCTCCGACCTTTTTGCCATGCTGAAAGGGGATGCAGTAGGATCTCACTGTAAAGATATCCGGCTTCTTGGAGAACTGCCCAGCTACATCCTCCAGACTTGCTTTGCTGAAGAATTTTGAGAACCCAAAAAGTAACTAAGTCCCAAGGTAAAAACCGAGGGGACCCGCTTGGTATTTTCGATTTACGCTTCATCACTAGCAGCCTAAAATCACACCTATACCCTGGTCACAGCTAACTAGAACTTTTTATTGATGCTGTACCTTTTCTAGGTACTTTTGGACTTAAGACGTTAAAATTCATGTCTTATTCCCCTTTCCAAATGCAATAATGTTGGTGTCTTTTTTTTCTTATTAATTCTTCTCACTTTTTCAAAGTAGTTTGGAAATTTTATTGTCTTGTTTTCGTGACTTAAAAATGACTGCCAACTGTAACATATGGTATGAGGATTTGGGGCTTTAGAAATGTTGGGGTGATCCAGGTGGAGTAGAATAGATTCTGCTGTCATCTGTTGGGGGTTCCCCCCCTCAACACCACATTTGATTTGAATTTAAATTTATATAGCGCTCGAATGCCCGAGAGTGTCTTGGTGCTGCCGCACATGTTGATGAAAACCATTAGCTGGATCTGCTCACTGATGGAAAAGCCAAGTCTTTAGGGATTTCCTGAAATACAGGAGATCTGAACAATTCTTTAGGGCAATAGGAAGAGTTCCATAGGTTTTCTGTCCTCAAAAGAAAGCTTCTACCACCCCCAAGATGCTCTTTTGAACCTTGGTAATACTTAACACTTAGTTTCAGAGGTTTCTAGATAGAACATACCAGATAAATCTATCCTGAAAGTTGCCAGGGCCTAAATTGTGTAGGGCCTTAAAGGCCAAGCAAAGGGCCTTGAACTATATCCTCTTTGCTACTGGCAACCAATGTAGTTTGATCAAGGCCTGAGACACAGACTGATGGTTAGAATTTCTTGACAGAACTCGGGCAGATGCGTTCTGTAGCATCTGCAATTTAAGAAGGCATCTTTACTGGATGCCCATGAATAGGGCTTTCCTGTAATCCAATTTAGATAGAGCCAGAGAGGTAACCACTTTTTTTCTGAAGATCTGTAGTAATAACCAGGCAGGTTTTCCTAATTATTTTCAATGTAAAAAATACTGATGACGTAAGAGCATTAACCTACTCTTCAAAGTTGTTTATTATCAAAAACAAACATTTCTCTCTGCACCAGGAATTAGGCATGGAGTATGCACAAGACCCCATTATTGCAGCCCCCTTAGTCCTCTGGTGCTCAGTCTGGGCGAATAAGGAAGCTGCGCTCAGTCTGGCTGTCATAAGAGATTGCCTCTCTTGTAGCCGCGGTATGACATCCCATGGGTAAAATACATCAGACACTTT
Source organism: Calotriton arnoldi (assembly GCA_963921515.1). Taxonomy (NCBI): domain Eukaryota; kingdom Metazoa; phylum Chordata; class Amphibia; order Caudata; family Salamandridae; genus Calotriton; species Calotriton arnoldi. The sequence goes on along the minus strand of CAWUFW010002985.1, from coordinate 1,819,949 downwards.
CTCGGCTCTGGGTTGCACAAATTTGTTTGAGAATCCTGAGACTATTACAAAAAAAATTTAAAAAAATGGTCACAGGACAGTTTCATTAAGCATAGGCAGGCTTCTAGAGAGGCTGTGGAGGTTGTGAAACCAGCTGAGAGATTATTGCATAATCCAGATGTCACCCGAGATTGCGCTCTATTTACTTTCTGACAAATATGAATGAGCGTACACTACTGACCTAATTTAGAGTGGGTTCGATTAGCTGGTTGCCATGTTTTTCACAAGGGCAATATTCTTCTGCGTATTTAGGCATTTGTCCATGTCACGAGCAATGAACCTATTGCACTTTGTTTTCTTTTGTAATTATTACCTACCCTATACAAGGAGGTTATTTTTGCCATTGTGGCGTAGGTACATGTTTTCTAAATGCAAAGTTGCCTTGCTCTTTCTCCAGCAACTTCACGATTATGACACTTGTCATTCTGTTGGTTGCTTTTTGAAGTGTATTTTAGCTCAGAGGAAGAGAATTATGTTTGAATGGATGCCCTATCGAGCACAACTGCACTTCCAATATATTGTAGTATATTGTAGTAAATCAACCAATGCACTAATGATTCTTTTAAAATGAAGCATTTTAATTGTATTACATTGCGGATGGTTTTTGTATGCCCTAATATGCTTTTATATGTTTTTATTATAATGTTGTATATTTTATTGGGTGTACCTGCTATATGCTTATCTTTTATGACCTACTTGATAAGATTGAATAAAGATTATTGACTTGCCTTAAAAATTATTGATATAGTTTGAACTTAAAGCACATTTCTTTGGGGGTTGCCTGCAGCTTGTTCCATAGCCTTGAATAGGGGTTCGCTAACCAGATTGTATTAATGAAGTTAGTAGGGGTGACCCCTCTAAAATAATAACCCAACGTCTGACAGAAATGAAGTGAATAGAGCCAATATATAGATAGCTCAGTGAGACTGAATGAATGAATGTATGAACTTGGTCCATTCTGCTATTGTCTCCTGCAGACCAGCTGTAATATAGACTTTTATATTTACAAAACAATCATTGAGCTAACGTTGGGCATTACCAATTCCTGCCAAATAAATGGCAAATAGACCACAAAGGCTTAAAATGTATTGGGACATAGTCTAGAAAAATAAGAGTGACCACATATAGCTCTGAACAAAACAAAGAAATCCAACAAGCATGATTTAAAAAAGAATATCTAAGAGAGGAGAACACTGGAGAAATGGCCTTGATTAAATATGCCATCGTATAATCACCAAATGTAAAAATAATATTAACAAGCACTTGGCATATTCACTTTAAAATGCTAACGCCTGTTGTTCAGCAAAAAAAAAAAGTAAAAACAAAAATCTATCCAGCTACAGGAACACAGAAAAGAAGTGTTTTGCAAGCTGAAATATAAACAGCAATTGGCTAATCCGTTAGTTTAGGTGTTGGCATCCAATGATTTGGCTTTGTCAGTGCTTTTTTGTTCTATTATGGTTTCTGAAAAATGTTATTGCTGGGAGCTGCTTGACCCTCATCAATCTAAGTAAAACATTGGCTAAAATCAAAAATATTTTTTGGTTTGAAAAATCACACTGTGCCATAGTAGTTCCTTGCACTTAATGGTACTACTTTTTGTGTGGATGTGCTCCTCATGAAAGGGAAGCGTGTCGTCCTTTACAGTCAGCTAGCCAATGGCTGAAGTGGGCTGGCCCATTGTCTTATACTGTATGCTTTAGCGGGTGGAAGAACATTTATGACACAGTAACAGGCCAATGGATGAAAAGGACAGACTCCAAGGCCTTATGAGTAAGTAACTTATACATATAACTTTAGTAAAATCAAAATGCCAGACCTGAAAAAAACGAGGTGTATCGGGTACCAAAAACATGATTTGGGAACATAACTCAAAATGTGAGATGAGGAACTTGGATGTTTGCAAGTGTCACTTCATTGCATTCAAGAAACCAGCATTAGCAAACCCTGCTTTTGCCTAAGACTTTTTTTTTTTCTTTTTTTTTTTTTCTGTACGCAGTCTGAAAGCACTTTAAAAAAAAAAAAAAAAAATGGATGAGCTGAAGCAATACGGTGGGGGTGTAAAGCAACACAACATGTGGGGGTAAAGCAATAAAGCAGGCAGAGTGGGGAAGCTACATGAGGGAGAGAACATGGCAAAGGGAGAAGCACACGGATGAAAGAGACCAACACTAGTGTGTGTGTGGGGGGGAGATAAGTGCATGGGTGAGAGCTTTGCGGATGGGAGAGAAAAGTACACGAGGGAGACAGCTGGAAAACACATGCATTCTCATGGAGTGTTTGAACAAAAAGTAAATTTAGTTCCATAAAAGCGAGTAGCAGAGACATAGAAACTAGCTAATCAAAGAGATGGTAAAAAAAGTATATTCAATGGGTGGGACAAACACAGGATGGACGGGTTCAAACAAAGAAAACCATTGATAAGAGTGACAATAATGCAAGCTATTGGTAAGCATTGGGAGCGCTTTAAGCCCAGGTAGGCTCTTTGGTCGCAAAGTCATTTTGAGGGCTTCCTGACAGCTGCGCCGTCTGGTAGGCTCGACCTAAAAACTGAACTGAAGGGGGAAAACAACGAGAAATAAAATAATCTACAATGATATTACAGAAGAACTCTTAATTTACCGTATTTTGTTTGTAGGGATGGCTGTCTATTCAAGAGCATGGCAAAGGGCCTGAGCGTTCGACCTGTTGCACACAGTGTGGCACCATCTTTCCCAGGACTGCTGCAGACACCTGTCATTTGATGCCTGGTGCAGGCAGTGCTGCTGCTGTCACTCTATCTGTACATCTGGTACCTAAAAGCATGCAAGCCAGATTCCAGTGCAGTGGGCCTGTCCCCTGCCGCGCGCATCATCTGTAACCCTCCTAGAACCATCTGACGTATTTCAAGCTCTCGAGCCTGGTTCGATCCAGAGGCCGCTTCATTGCAGCCATACCGCAGCCAGGCTGTCTGCCCGGGTGTGTAGCAGTATCTATAAATAACACCTCTATTCTGGTTAAATAGCTAATTTCTTCTGCAAATATATTAAAAGTTGCCCTTCGTGCATTCGCTGCGGCCGCGACTGTTTGCAGTGCAGCTGTTAAGATGAGGTGTGTTTGCATGAAAGGCAGAGCAAATTTAACAAGCGCTTGCATTGCCAATTTGGTCTGTGTTTTTTCGTCGGGGGAAGTGTTTGATACTTTGGCGACAGAGTGTGTTTGCTTCAGTTGTCCCAGAGAGAAAATCCCACAATGAGGCAGCATCTTGGGCTGCAGGGATATGGAATCTGGCCCCTTTGCCGAACACCCTCACCTGAGATAATGTGTATCAGCAATGCAAGGAATTTTGTTTTGTTGATGAAACACTGTATGGTAAAAATTTGGTGCACAAAAACTTTGAACAAGCAGTGTGGTTCTATTATACAGCAGTAGCAGTATACAGTGAAACAAATATGAATATATAAATTGGTGGGAGAGGAGTTCTGTGTGTATATATTTAGTATGTAAGAAGTAGTTGGACAAAGATGCTATTTCTAAGAGGATTGTAATACATTATCACATTGTGCAAAAAGAGTTAAGGCAGAGAATGATTGTTCAGTATATTTACCAATTGTTAGCATTATTGGGAAGTGCATGGTGTGCATGCAGAGCTAACTGTTTACGGTAAAACGTGAGCACGGCTGTTGGAAGTGGGTCGTCCGAAAAAAGCACCAGGACATTCAGAGGTCTCCGTAAAAGTCCTAGATTATTCAGAGAGCTGATGGATACTACTTTTGACAGCCAGCTTCTCTACTTTGCAAATTACATTGTACACTCTACGCAATAGTATTAAATCTCAGTTATCATCTTACTCCATCAAGTCAACCTGTTGAATGTTGACTGCAAAATCTTCCCAAAGGCTTCGTAAGTCAGGATTGATAAGTCTAGTTCAAGAGGTATTCTGGAGTGCGCTATCCACGGTAGATCTTAACTTTGTATTGCTGGAGATCGTTGAAAAATGTGACATACCGGAGAAGATGCCATTATTTGTTGCATATTTGATCATTTCGTTGGTCTTCGGCCTGGTTAATTGGGTGAAATTATGTAAGATGCTCATGTATGAAGATGGGAGAAAATCTGTTGAACAAATTTATGTAGGACAGGACCTTGCAAGTCTGCATTTCAAGAAGGAGGGAGATTTAGTCAACCATTTGAAACCAGCAGCGGAATCAGGGGGCTGTTACACCCCGACACAAGTAATATGTATTAAATAATACAGGATATTTCAGTTTTAAACATTGATTCTGTTCTACACTGATGTTTTCATTTTCATTGGGAGAATGGAAAATGCCTTACAAGCGCAGATGAATGAAATAAGAGACACAGTAATGAAAATAAAATTGTAATTAACTACAACATTGGTGATAATGGCAGTCAAAAAGGGGAACCTCAAATTCTTAGGGTTAGCAAAAAAATGAACTGGAGCTAGCAAATTTCCATATCTAGGGGTTAAGATCACAATGCGATTGTGCTGGAAACTTCAGTAATCATCCACAGTGAAGGAAGGAGAGTCATTTTAGAGCAGAAAGGGGTCTCCAACCTTTTCTGTATTGAGAGCTACTCATGTTCAATGAAACGCGTTTACAGCTACTAATATTGTTAGTGCTGTATAATTTCATTTTTTTTATTTAAGTATCATACTTCAACCTAGCAAAAACGTTCTAATTTAATATGGTGGACTGCACACAGGTGAGCTACTCCGAGGTAGCTCGAGAGCTACAGTAGCTCACGAGCTATTGGTTGGAGACCCCTTACACAATCGTAAAAATATTGATTGCGGGCCTTTGGCCCTTAGCTAGATTTTTTTATGATAGCAAAGCCAGAATTCTGGGAAAGTATATTCCTCCTGCTAACCAACTAGCTCATTGGAGACGGATTTCGGTATAGTGTTGGTTGCACAGTGGTTAAGAAAAACACCAAGGGATGCATTAGAAAAGACTTGCTCACCTTCAAAGCAGTTGGTTGATGCATCATAGAAAGAGTTCTCTAAGAAGTGGGAAAATAGCAATAGATTATAAATATTACTCCAAAGTATCTTGCTATATTGATGCAGATGGCTGGACTTGGTGTCTGCTATCTCCATCTTTCTTCCAGCCAGCTTCTTGCATCCAGTATTCTATAACCGACAGTGCTTGGCATTGAGTTTGGGCCCTTGGTGCTGGGATACATTGCAGTCTTGTCACTGTCTCTAGAGGGTTGACCGACATTGGAGTCTGTGTAACAGGAGCTCTTCAACTCTTCACTGTGAGATGTTTGGGCGCCCAAAAACCCTCCATATGGAACTTCCTAATATGTGATATGTATCGATTGCACTTCCCAGACATCTGTCAGCAGTGCACAAAGAGGGAGACCACAGACGCATTGTGATGTAGTGTTCTTTAAAGAGGTGGGTCTTCAATTCTCTCCTAAATTGGAACAGCATTGGGACATTCTTTCTGGTTAGAGGGATGTTGTTCCATATCCTGTGTCCATAAATGGAAAAGGCCTGCTGCCTTGTTTTTTCTTTTTTTTATAGTTCTTAGTTTCCAATCTAATGGTGGCCTGGCTGTGGGTGTGTCTAGAGCCACCAAAGATGGCCAGCTTCTCTGCAGGATAAATGGGTGAGCTGGTCACTATGGCTTTGAAAATAATGCTGCTGGCTTTGAAGATGGTCCAGCCGGCAAGGGGAGTCAATGGATTTCCTTCAGGGTGGGGGTGATGTGATCGTATTTCTTCCTGCCCTGGATGAGACATACTGCGGCGTGTAGAATACCCTTTAGGAGTGCCAGTGTGGGATCGGGGAGCCATTGCGGAAGCGTTGCCACTATCCAGAGGGGAGAGTACGAGGGATTGAGCAGAGGTACTGAAATCGCTTTCTGAAAGAAACGTTTTCACTTTTTTTGGAAAGGAGAGCTGGTACCAGGCCATCAGAGATGAATATTCGGTCCCATACAGTTTATTCCTTCTGAGCAGAGGCAATTACCTTTTGTGCGGATCATCGGTCAGAGATTCGGTTCACGCTAAACAGTCCACCATCAAAACTTTGACCTTTCTCTTTGAGCTCAGGCATGCTTCTGGGCTGAACATAGATCGCAGCCTAGAATGCAGATAAGGGTGATGCTACACCTCTTGTAAATCTAGGGATAGGGAAGCCGGAATGCCTGAACCCTGTTTAATGAATCACGGTTTTGCCCTGCACTGCAAGGAGTTCTCAATTCGATTAATAACTTTATTCAGCAGATTTAAAAAAACTGCCATAAAAGTACATGACAATGCACAAAAAAGTTAAAACATTAGTTAAAACAACCGCATCTCAAACCATCCTTTACCTGAGTTATAGTGCCTTCATTATAAAGTGCATACAGATATGAAAATAAACATATATATTAAAACTTTAGTTAAAACGACCTCATCTCGAACCATCCTTTTCCTGAGTTGTTTTGCCTTCGTAATAAATAGAGCAACATTTTAAACACACAAATGGGTTGTCAAGTGCAAACAGGTAGCTTAGCGCAAACTTCTAGTCTCTAATATTCTGTGCCAGGAAGATTGGTTCAAAATAGTATCTCAAATGCCTGTAGAAACCACAGAAAAACATTAAGTGCTGAGTGCTTTGCTTAGTGTGCCCATCACAAGGGCTAGGCGTCATATCCGGAGGACGTACCTTCATTACCAGGAATGCAACTAAATGGTGTGCTGTGCCAGCATGATATCTAGACCGTACAACACAATGCTGAATATTGGTCAGACAGGATAAGTAATACTGACATGTAATAGATAGCAGTCGGCTTCCTCAACTCAGCACACATTCTACAATCCTGCCTACAAGGCGTTCTCAAAGAGGGCTTACTTGTACCTTATATGGTATATGTAAACACCATCGCATAAACATATACTCTGGAAGTAAAAAGGCATGTTTTGGGGGCAGCATGAACTTATCTAGATGGTTTGCGGACACCTCTGCCAGGGGTAAAGATAACGAAGACCCCAACTATCTCTGTTATTAAGCGTCTGCCATCAAGTGTCCGTCTCCCAGCACCCTGGTGAAACAACAGAAGTCATGCTCCATTAAGGCTTGGGTACACTTAGGGTGCACTCCAGTTAAGTGGAATCTAATTGCATTGCTCCTGCAGCAGGCTACATGTGTGGAACCTCTTTCAGTGGTCTTAAAATGGAAGTCCCTTGGGCAGGAAGAACCACAGGTCAGGCCAAAATGGACAAAACGGAGCCAGTACAATTAACTACTTGCATACATGTGGTAACTCCATTGGGGTTGAGCTTGCCTGCCACAAAGCAAGGTTTAGAATCAAAATGGACACCCCATCAGGGCACTTGTAATCTTAGCTTCTACCTGGACTGCCGAGAACCCCTCAGCTGTCTGGTCACCGAAGGTCCCCAGCGCCTCCACCCCGTTCACGCATGTTGACCACGTTTGCTGCTCCCCTATGCTGGCCCTATCCACTCTACTTACTTGGGAGCAGAAAATGTGAGTGGCGTTCTTTTCGCCAAGACCCCTCCCCGCCCCCAGAGCTTAACAGCCCTTTATATAGTTTACCAATGAGATCCCCCCCCAGCACTTGCCAGCCATTTATAGAGCGTACCTATGTGACCCCAGGGGTCGTTTGAGCATTTTAGGGCTTCTTACATGATCCTGAAACTAATTCTCAGTTTCCACTGCTCTCCACCTGAAACCTGCCTGTTCTGCTGCTTCTTCAGCCCTAAAGGCCTCTGTGTTTGAAATGATTTGTTCTCTTGAAATGTCTAGAGTCTCAGTCAGGTATCGCTTCTTTCTATTGTGCTTAGAAGACCTTTGGCCTAGTTCACACGGATTGACATATTTTATTACATGCAGCATTTGTCAGCCATGTTTGCTGCAGGCTTAAGTCTCTAGCCCGGATGTGAAAACATCGTAGACTTTTTTTATACCTTCCTTTTTTTCGGCATGAAGTTCATATAGGCTTTTCCTACATGGAAGTCAAAAGGCGGCTGACTCAATGGGGAGGACCGGCAAAAGAAGGCGGCGACTCGCATTCAGGCAGGGCAGCCAGTCTGAGATTGGGCTTTCCTATAAAGAGGGCGCATCCCACATAACGATCAACTATGTGCTATATATAGGCCACAGAAGGCCTCGTCCCTAGAACATGTAGACCTGAAATATGAGCACCCGAGAATGCGTTGCTAGCAGCCGAAGCCATGCTGCAACTGATGCCGCGGACCGGTATGTTTACATTCCTCGTGCTGGCTGTGACGTCATCGATATAAATGGCCACTCTATTGGATGTAACATTCCATGATGATACCATCGAAGTAGTTTATCTCATACTGTGTGTAGCCTATACATTTTTAAAATGTGTAGGCTAGGTTATACTGTGTAAGACATTTTTTTAATGAATTACATTCATATTCACAGTGCTGTCACAGCAAGGGACCTTGGAGCATTATATATGCATTTCACTTTCCCCAGTGGTCCAACCAGGATGTAATTCAGTGACCCACCCTCTAGTTGCATACCTTGATGTGAATTCTGTAAATATTGTATTAACTAACTGTGCTTTCCTACCACAACCATGCATTTCTATAGCTCAGTTTCACTTGCACTCCATTTTTCATTCAAGGGTTTTGCATTGCATTTTATATTAAGGTACGTGTAGGTTATAAGAACATCAAAATAGTTACAGAATATTTTTTTCTTTTTAACTACCTGTCTACCACCCCTCCCCCACACTCACTGACACTGCCCCATTATACCCATGACAACATTTCCTATAACTCATCTAACCTTTTACCAATGAGCAAGGCTTCCTTCTTGAAAGTAGAAGGAGAAATGGCTGTAGGAACAAAGTCCATTACCAAAAGAGCAAAAAAAGTGCCTTTGCAACATCATTTTTCCATTTCTGATTCTAGGCTTTGTGTCTGTAGTCATTTCTGCTTGTTCTATGAACAGGACAAAGCTGCTCGTAAAATGAGCTGAACTAACTATAGAAACTAAGTCCAGAAACACATAACGATGTTTCTGGGTTAAAAGAATTGGCCAACAATGAAGTGGAGCAGCTTTCTCTCTCGATTTTACCAGTGGTCACAGAAGATGATCAGCGGGCTGCAAGAAAAGCTCTGTTGGGCTGCTGGCGGCCCGCGGGGCGTACTTTGATTACCAGTGCTATAGAGTGTGTGCTAGTTGGGGGCCAATTAAATCAGACACCTGAAATGAAGCACAACAGATGGCACTATGCGCTTGGTAGTGTAGTAAGTGTACCTAATGCAAGCAAATCTAATGCCCCCCAATCCTCATTGGGTAGTAAAGGCTCTGGGCTCACTGCACCTGCTACATTAGGCCTTTTAGCTGCGGAGGTTTTTCAACCAGTCCCAACCCCCGCCCCCGGTGCAGAGCCCTTTTTTTGATGTTTGAATAAATTCAGGCATAGGCCTTCACAACTTTTTATTTCCACAAACAGTATCTAGGCCAAACATGCTTCCCGAACCACTTTCTTTGTTGCTCGCCTTTACCCATTCCCCCTGAAAAGCATGAGCCATGGTCAACCCAGTCACCAAACCCCCTGTTCCGTTTCATAATGCCGTCATGCCTTTAATTTGTACTAATCTACCATTTTATCTACAAGACCCAACTATTCTACAAATTCATTTCTTACTACCCAGGTTTTCTTCAGAATTCCAATCAAGTTTTTTTCCTGACCAATCTTCCCCCAAAAAAGCTCTCACTTTGCTGAAAAACTTAGACCTCACATTCCCTCTTTCATTCTCCCTTTAAACTACTGTTTACAAGTTCTTGCCATCCATTTACACTATTTGGTAATCTTCCTCTTCCTCACTGGAACACTCTTGCAGGGAAAAATGGATCCTACTCGGGTGTCCCGCCCTATTCTTTACTCCATGCACACTGTCCTGCGTCCTCCTGAAGAGCCTTGCAGCACGTGGCGAGCCTCCTCAAAATCCTCTTGTGGTTTATATCTTGGTAAGGGGTTTGTGGCCAGTTCTCACAACAAACTGCCGTTGCTACTTTGAGGCCATTCCTCTTGGCATCCCAGAGAGCAGCCTGTAGTAATCATGTTCTTGGTTTTAGGATCAAGGCGCTAAATTGTGTACATTCACAAATGCCCTCCTTAATTAGATTGAAAACCTATTGGCATTCCGCATACCACATATGTTTGCACTGATACTTGAACAATAGTCTTGCTGTGCCAGTCTTTTCCACCTGCCAGACGCAAGAATCATCTCATTTCATTCTTGTTACTCGGAGCTGATGCAAATCTGATAGCTTCCACTAAGTATTTCTCGGGCTTGACCCCATGCTGGCCATTCTTATGTCCAGGTTAACTTAAGGAGCACATAGTAAATGCATGCTTTCTGTGCTCTGCTGTCAGCCTATGTCCCTCCAAAATTTCCTGAACCATTTTAAGACACTTGTCCGTGCTATTCCTTATCCTGTAATTGTGCCTTTCTGTACTGATAAATAACTCACTCTTTGGGCTTAGATTTCGCATGGAGCAGCTCTCTCAGATCCCTAGATGAACTGTGCAAGATTATGTATGCTCACCTGTATAACAGAAGACGCTACAGCGAGGACCTCGCGGTAGAGATGCTATGAGTTATGTCCTGTTAATAAAGACTTTGATGAATTGTGCTTCCCTTCAAATTTTATAACAACATCTGTAATAAAAGATGTAAGACAAAGAAAATATGCTGGAAAAAATTCCAGAAATCAAAGTTTTTTTCTGTGATAATTTATTTTGTTCCTTCACGAAAAGAGAACCCCAGGTTCATGTGAAACAAAAGTTTAAATCCATAATAAATGTTCTAAGTTCATTTTCCTCCTCTCACTACTTGATTTCGGAATACTTCTCTGAAATACAATTGTTCTCCAAGAGTCTCTATTGACCATATCTCTCCCAAAATGGAAATCCAATTTCAAGGTCCAGGCTGCAGCAACATTGCAGCATGATTGCCTACCAAGGACACCATGCAACGTGAGTCAAGTTGTACCCAATGATTGAAGATGGCCGGTGACGTCTTCGAACCATGCTAGAGTTCAAGGATTCCTGGGAACTATAACTCTCCTGCCCGGTTCCATTATGTAGTTCTTTCTCCACAGTCTGCCCCAACACATCACAACTACTGACAGCCTTTCCTTCCTGGAATGATCTTGGCATGGGTGGTTTTGGAGCATTACACCCCCACATCCGCTGAATCCTGAAGGAAAGCCACGCAACTGCAACCCGGCTGTTTCAAGCCTTTGATAACCGGCAGTCCATGACCTAGTGCTGACTTATTCCATGTGTGGTTGTTTTCCATGTGCTGATGAGTGATTGAATCGGCCCAGAGATAGCCTGGACATAAAATGCTCAGGGTTGTCATTTGTGTATAATTATAGCAACCCATAACTTTGGGTAATCCAGACTGTCTTGCTAAAATTAAAATTTCTATTTTGTTGTATGGATTGTTGCCTTCCATAATCTATATTTGAAAGGCTGGTAGGGCAGGGTTGCCTTCAGTAACACATCTGCTAAGTGCCGCCCCCCCGCAGCCATTCCTGTCTTTTTGACCAACAGCACTTCACATGTTTAGCCTTCAGACCTCACAGTCTTGATAGAAAAAGTACAAGTCCCAGGAGGCAGGCTGCTTCTGGCCAGAAGGCCCAGACTGGCTGCAGACTCTGGGTCTTTTGCCACACACCCTTGGCCTAAAGCCTCTGCCCTCTGGACATGTTGTGCACACCAGGGGCCGTATTATGCATTGTGATTGTTTGCGCCCGATTTGCGCCCGGTTTGCGCCCGGTGCGCCCAGTGCCCTGGCGGCAGCGCATTCATGTGAAAACACGGAGCAGCTGCTCTGTGATTTCACAGTGCAAGCGGCACCTGCCTGCACTTTTACAGGGTAATAGAGATCCTCTTGCGGGTGCAGTCAGTGACTGCATCCGCCTGTAAGGGGATGTCTGGGGGGTCCATGGGACCCCCTTTACCCCCTGCAGAGGGCTGCTCTCAGGAGGCGCACTGACGGTGCGCCACCTTTTAAATGGCGCACTGTCGGTGCATCTCCTGAGGGCTGCTTTGACTCTACGCCCGCTTCTGTAATATGCAAAAACAACAATTGATGGACAGAATGCAGAACAATGTCATACATTCACCCCAGTACAGAGATCTGGGCCTAAATCCATCGTTTTTTTGCTCACCATGCCATTCCAGTTTGGACCCAGCCATATGCAAATCAGTCTTGACCCTGCGCCCAATGGGAACAGTCCAGCCCGAACTGCCAGGCCAGGTCCTCCCTGGACTGGAAACAAGCATCCTAGGACCGGTTTCAGGCTTTCAGCCCTCATCAGCCAGGATAGCTTGATTCCAGTGGCATGGAGAGCACGGGACCCACGTCTGGGCATACCCGTCCCACTCGGGGTGACAAATGCAAAAACAACAATTGATGGACAGAATGCAGAACAATGTCATACATTCACCCCAGTACAGAGATCTGGGCCTAAATCCATCGTTTTTGCTCACCATGCCATTCCAGTTTGGACCCAGCCATATGCAAATCAGTCTTGACCCTGCGCCCAATGGGAACAGTCCAGCCCGAACTGCCAGGCCAGGTCCTCCCTGGACTGGAAACAAGCATCCTAGGACCGGTTTCAGGCTTTCAGCCCTCATCAGCCAGGATAGCTTGATTCCAGTGGCATGGAGAGCACGGGACCCACGTCTGGGCATACCCGTCCCACTCGGGGTGACAAATGCAAAAACAACAATTGATGGACAGAATGCAGAACAATGTCATACATTCACCCCAGTACAGAGATCTGGGCCTAAATCCATCGTTTTTTGCTCACCATGCCATTCCAGTTTGGACCCAGCCATATGCAAATCAGTCTTGACCCTGCGCCCAATGGGAACAGTCCAGCCCGAACTGCCAGGCCAGGTCCTCCCTGGACTGGAAACAAGCATCCTAGGACCGGTTTCAGGCTTTCAGCCCTCATCAGCCAGGATAGCTTGATTCCAGTGGCATGGAGAGCACGGGACCCACGTCTGGGCATACCCGTCCCACTCGGGGTGACAAATGCAAAAACAACAATTGATGGACAGAATGCAGAACAATGTCATACATTCACCCCAGTACAGAGATCTGGGCCTAAATCCATCGTTTTTTGCTCACCATGCCATTCCAGTTTGGACCCAGCCATATGCAAATCAGTCTTGACCCTGCGCCCAATGGGAACAGTCCAGCCCGAACTGCCAGGCCAGGTCCTCCCTGGACTGGAAACAAGCATCCTAGGACCGGTTTCAGGCTTTCAGCCCTCATCAGCCAGGATAGCTTGATTCCAGTGGCATGGAGAGCACGGGACCCACGTCTGGGCATACCCGTCCCACTCGGGGTGACAAATGCAAAAACAACAATTGATGGACAGAATGCAGAACAATGTCATACATTCACCCCAGTACAGAGATCTGGGCCTAAATCCATCGTTTTTTGCTCACCATGCCATTCCAGTTTGGACCCAGCCATATGCAAATCAGTCTTGACCCTGCGCCCAATGGGAACAGTCCAGCCCGAACTGCCAGGCCAGGTCCTCCCTGGACTGGAAACAAGCATCCTAGGACCGGTTTCAGGCTTTCAGCCCTCATCAGCCAGGATAGCTTGATTCCAGTGGCATGGAGAGCATGGCAGTTCGGGCTGGACTGTTCCCATGAGGCACAGGGTCAGACTGATTTGCATATGGCCATGTCTGAACTGGGGTGGTGGAGTGAGCTAAAGAATGATGATGGATTAAACCCAGATCAGTTGACTGGGGGTGAGTGTTTGATTAGCTCAAGCGCTCCGTCCATCATCCCCTTTGGTATCGCTTCTGTAATATGGCACGGGCTCAGAGTCAAAAGGAATTCCCTCATTTGCATAGGGCACGCCCCTGTGAGGGAACACCCTCTGAAGGTAGCGCTGGCGCTTTAAGTGAGCCAGCGCCATCTGTATTCTAGAAGGGGATGCACAAGCGTCTGCGCCCCCTTTTATAATACCAAAGTGCCCGGGGGCGCTCAAAGCGGGCGCAAACGCCCGTTGCACCCTTGGGGCACTTATTGTAATATAGCCCCAGAAGTGCATTCCCTGTGCGCTTTAGAGTAAAGGGAGGAGGGTGATGTTGGCGGAGGACAAAGTAGATCATATCAAAACCAGAACATGTACTGAAAAACGTTGTTAAAAGGATGTCCATTTGAATGCGATTTCCTATGCAGAGTAAGTTAAATATTAGGCAGGCATGAAGCTTGACCATCCAAGCTCCAATCAAATGCTTGTAAATCTATTCCTCAATTTTCTCATCATGTCTTTGCCAAGGACTGTCCAGAGTGAAGGGTTGCTCATGAAAATATAGAATGTGACACCAGATGAGAACTGCTAGTGCCTTGTAGTGGCTCCACTTGCTGACTCTCTCTGACACACCGACCCTACGTGGTCTTGATCTCTTAGTACTTTTGTTTCCACTACTACTTATACAGACCCGTTTGGAGTTAATTTAGTTTTCTCTTTGTTTTCTGCCACTTTTGCTGAGAGGCAGTAGTATGCATTCGCCACCCTTTCTATGCAGACGTATTCTAGTGTTACTCCTGAGTCTGTCTGCATTCATCAATGTTCTGGTCGGCTGCTCATCCCTTGGTGATATTTAGGCCTTGATCTGAGTTGCTAGACGTTTAGTGATCTTCAGGCCTTGATCTGAGTTGCTACTCCTCATTTAGTGATCTTCAGGCCGTGATCTGAGTTGCTACTCAACCCTTAGTGATCTTCAGGCCTTGATCTGAGTTGTTACCCATCACTTAGTAGCTCTCAGGGTATACTTGACAAGCATTATTCGATAATCCCACTGTATCCCTGAGAAACTCTCTAGTGAGAATAGCATCTGTTACCACGCATGCCAAAACTACGCGTCAATACCATGACTGTGTCGTTACCACGAGTTCCATTACAATACAAGTAATTACAGCGACTTGCTTTAGGGAAGCGCTGGATTTTGGAATAGTTTAAATTACTATTCCAACTCCAGTCGGTGTATCAGTAGGGAAGGTGTTGGACTTAAAATCCAACGTTCCCTAAGCAAGTCTTTGTAATGACTTGCGTTGTAATGGAACTCGTGGTAACGTCGCAGTTGTGGTACTGACTGCATTGTAAAGACACTACGATGTAATGCCTGCATTGTCATAGATGTTTCCCCTCTAGTGAGGAAGAATCTAATACCATCAGAAGACAGACGCTCTGATTTTTGACATGACATAACCTCTGCTGTCTGCCACAGGCCCTTGTTTTTTTTTTTTTTGCATAGTCACCTACTTTTTTTCCTTCTCATTTTGACCTCTCGATGGGCATGGAGACTGAAATATTAAATCGCCCTTTGCAGGGTCAATGAGTGAAAGGTTGTTGACCATGCTCTGTTTTCTCCACCTCGAATTGTGTTTCCTCTGCTGGAGGGCATATGGTTAGGTGTACATGAAGCCTCTATCTGTCAGCCCATTTCTCGGTCCATCCCTAAATTTGCTAGCATGTCTATATGTGTGTTCTGTGTGTGAGCCTAGTCCCTGTGGGTTGGTCTGTATGTGTGTTCTGTGTGTGAGCCTAGTCCCTGTGGGTTGGTCTGTATGTGTGTTCTGTGTGTGAGCCTAGTCCCTGTGGGTTGTGTGTGAGTCTAGTTAGTCCCTGTGGGTTGGTCTGTTGCCTGTGAACTTGAATGTCTCTTAGGACCTTGTTATGAGTTCCTCAGATTAAGTTGTGGAGAAACTGGAAAGCCTATCCAAGTCAGTATCCCTGCACCTAAATCGTGGGATTACAAATTATTTCCCATGGAATGGAGAATAACACATTGAATAGCACATGGGCCCGGGAATAATGGACCCAAATTCATATTCCTTCACCTCCTAGTTAAAGCTGGTGGTAGACGTTTGGGGGAGGGAGTGTTGGGATTGCCCAGTCTGTGGCTGGCAGGAGAAGGCGCAGGTTATATCCGAGAGTGTTTGCTGCTCACTCCAAACTCCAGTCTGAGCCCAAGGAGGTGAAGGTTGTCTGGCCTTCCGCGGTTATGATAAGTTCAGGCCTGGTACCCTCGGACTGCTGGTCTCGGAGCACTAAACTGCTCGAGGTGTAATCCTCCAAGCCACTTGTAACGCAGCTTTAGTCTTTCTGTGTCTGTCTATCTGTGCGAATGGCTACCTTTGAGTATGATGGAGTTTGTGTGTTCGTGTAAACAAGTGCGTACTTTTGTGTGTGGTTGGGTGTTTTAGTTGTTGCTTTATCTGCATGGACTTCTGTGTGCCTGAATATGTGGTCTGTGTCGACGTGTTCCTGGGTGTTGTGCCTGTGCTTGGCATGGACTATGCAAAAAACAAATATTTTGCTTTTTTCAGTGGTTTGATCTTGGTATTGTATTTAAATTATATTTATGCAGCGATTTCCATACTCCTTGTGAGGCTTAAAGCACTTGGTAACAATGCCGCTTTGCAGATGACTGTGGATGCAGTAGAGTGTTTTGTAGATGCATATGAGGAATCACTTTTTCCAGTCTTGGCGACCATTCGTCCTGCTGTGAGAACGCATTTTAGCGGGCACAGTAGTGGTCTTTAACATTCCTCCTTCAGCTCGTGCTCGTGAACCCCTCGGTTCCTTGTGGCACCGTGACCCATTACGGAGCTAGTACAGGCAGCTGAGACCAGACGGACCCCCAGGGGGTGTGATGCATTGGGGGGGGTGTGCAGGGTGCAGACTCCATTCTTAGCGGACAGGTGTCCTCTGAGCGCGCGCCAGTGATGCACTAATCCTTCATTGTCGCGCGAGGACGCACCTCACGTGACCTGGTTACACACGCCTCTTAGGACACTGTTATCCTAGCATTCTTGTCACCAGATCATCTGCCCGAGGCCCTTTCTTAAATAACCTCTTTGAAGTGATACATTGCATTGGATTAGGCCCAATCGCATGAGTATTTCTTATAGAAAATCCTCGTCTGACAGTTTTTCTGCAGAAGTTTTCTGAGATTTACTTTGAGTTCTAGAAACACGATGGGCACGCATGGACGCTAGTTGTCAATATAACGTATTGAACAAATGGAAACACCCATACTACATATTGGTAAATTCATTAATGGGCGAGTAAGACGTGTAGACCTTTTAAGACGCAGCTCACGAAAGGCAGGAATTCAGCATGACTCTGAAATGACCTTGTCCCCACTTCCCTGGGTGTTACCTGATAAACACACTACCCCTGACCCTTACTGAATTCCTGTGCCTGTGTCCCCCATTATGTAGGCCTCCCAGCTCCTCTGTCAGTGTCCCATTGAACCTCTCTCCTTGTTTCTTTTCTCTCTGGTCCCCAGTCACGGTTTCCACCTGTTCTATGTCTGTACTGCACAACCCATCCTGAGACACTTACCCACTCCTCTTCCTGTGTCAAATCCTACCCACCTTCCTGTGTCGGTGCACCCAGCCCTGCCACACTGTGTAAGTGAAGCCCCGCCACCCTGTGTCGGTGCCCCCCTGCCGCCCTGTGTCGGTGCTGCCCTGTGTCGGTGCCCCCTGCCGCCCTGTGTCGGTGCCCCCTGCGTCGGTGCCCCCTGCCGCCCTGTGTCGGTGCCGCCCTGTGTCGGTGCCCCCTGCCGCCCTGTGTCGGTGCCGCCCTGTGTCGGTGCCCCCTGCCGCCCTGTGTCGGTGCCCCCTGCCGCCCTGTGTCGGTGCCCCCTGCCGCCCTGTGTCGGTGCCCCCTGCCGCCCTGTGTCGGTGCCCCCTGCCGCCCTGTGTCGGTGCCCCCTGCCGCCCTGTGTCGGTGCCCCCTGCCGCCGTGTGTCGGTGCCCCCTGCCGCCGTGTGTCGGTGCCCCCTGCCGCCGTGTGTCGGTGCCCCCTGCCGCCGTGTGTCGGTGCCCCCTGCCGCCGTGTGTCGGTGCCCCCTGCCGGCGTGTATCGGTGCCCCCCTGCTGCCTCCCTGTGTCGGTGCCCCCCTGCTGCCTCCCTGTGTCGGTGCCCCCCTGCTGCCTCCCTGTGTCGGTGCCCCCGCGCCTCCCTGTGTCGGTGCCCCCGCGCCTCCCTGTGTCGGTGCCCCCGCGCCTCCCTGTGTCGGTGCCCCCCGCGCCTCCCTGTGTCGGTGCCCCCGCGCCTCCCTGTGTCGGTGCCCCCCGCGCCTCCCTGTGTCGGTGCCCCCGCGCCTCCCTGTGTCGGTGCCCCCGCGCCTCCCTGTGTCGGTGCCCCCCGCGCCTCCCTGTGTCGGTGCCCCCCGCGCCTCCCTGTGTCGGTGCCCCCGCGCCTCCCTGTGTCGGTGCCCCCGCGCCTCCCTGTGTCGGTGCCCCCGCGCCTCCCTGTGTCGGTGCCCCCGCGCCGCCCTGTGTCGGTGCCCCCTGCCGCCCTGTGTCGGTGCCCCCTGCCGCCCTGTGTCGGTGCCCCCTGCCGCCGTGTGTCGGTGCCCCCTGCCGCCGTGTGTCGGTGCCCCCCTGCCGCCGTGTGTCGGTGCCCCCTGCCGGCGTGTATCGGTGCCCCCCTGCTGCCTCCCTGTGTCGGTGCCCCCCTGCTGCCTCCCTGTGTCGGTGCCCCCGCGCCTCCCTGTGTCGGTGCCCCCGCGCCTCCCTGTGTCGGTGCCCCCCGCGCCTCCCTGTGTCGGTGCCCCCGCGCCTCCCTGTGTCGGTGCCCCCGCGCCTCCCTGTGTCGGTGCCCCCCGCGCCTCCCTGTGTCGGTGCCCCCTGCCGGCGTGTATCTGTGCCCCCCTGCTGCCTCCCTGTGTCGGTGCCCCCCTGCTGCCTCCCTGTGTCGGTGCCCCCCTGCTGCCTCCCTGTGTCGGTGCCCCCGCGCCTCCCTGTGTCGGTGCCCCCCGCGCCTCCCTGTGTCGGTGCCCCCGCGCCTCCCTGTGTCGGTGCCCCCGCGCCTCCCTGTGTCGGTGCCCCCCGCGCCTCCCTGTGTCGGTGCCCCCGCGCCTCCCTGTGTCGGTGCCCCCGCGCCTCCCTGTGTCGGTGCCCCCCGCGCCTCCCTGTGTCGGTGCCCCCGCGCCTCCCTGTGTCGGTGCCCCCGCGCCTCCCTGTGTCGGTGCCCCCGCGCCTCCCTGTGTCGGTGCCCCCGCGCCTCCCTGTGTCGGTGCCCCCCGCGCCTCCCTGTGTCGGTGCCCCCCGCCTCCCTGTGTCGGTGCCCCCGCGCCTCCCTGTGTCGGTGCCCCCGCGCCTCCCTGTGTCGGTGCCCCGCGCCTCCCTGTGTCGGTGCCCCCGCGCCGCCCTGTGTCGGTGCCCCCCGCGCCGCCCTGTGTCGGTGCCCCCCTGCCGCCCTGTGTCGGTGCCCCCCTGCCGCCGTGTGTCGGTGCCCCCCTGCCGCCGTGTGTCGGTGCCCCCTGCCGCCGTGTGTCGGTGCCCCCTGCCGGCGTGTATCGGTGCCCCCCTGCTGCCTCCCTGTGTCGGTGCCCCCCTGCTGCCTCCCTGTGTCGGTGCCCCCGCGCCTCCCTGTGTCGGTGCCCCCGCGCCTCCCTGTGTCGGTGCCCCCCGCGCCTCCCTGTGTCGGTGCCCCCGCGCCTCCCTGTGTCGGTGCCCCCCGCGCCTCCCTGTGTCGGTGCCCCCGCGCCTCCCTGTGTCGGTGCCCCCCGCGCCTCCCTGTGTCGGTGCCCCCCCGCGCCTCCCTGTGTCGGTGCCCCGCGCCTCCCTGTGTCGGTGCCCCCGCGCCTCCCTGTGTCGGTGCCCCCGCGCCTCCCTGTGTCGGTGCCCCCGCGCCTCCCTGTGTCGGTGCCCCCCGCACCTCCCTGTGTCGGTGCCTCCCCAACCGCTTTCCTGTGGCGGTGCCTCCCCAACCGCTTTCCTGTGGCGGTGCCTCACCCCCCCCAACCGCTTTCCTGTGGCGGTGCCGCACCCCCCCAACCGCTTTCCTGTGGCGGTGCCTCACCCCCCCAACCGCTTTCCTGTGGCGGTGCCTCACCCCTCCAA